>LQNK01002490.1:171284-190259 GCA_001586405.1 Phoebis sennae | reverse complement strand
ACACTATTTTTACATTTATTATTAGATGATGATTTTTTGAAATCCGTTGTAAATTAAATAAAGTTTATTAATAAATGTGGAAATAGTATAAAAACACTGACAAACTATTTCTCTGAGAAAAGATCGAATGACTTAGCTACGTGCAGTTTTTGTTTTACTATCTTGTTCAGCGTTTTTGCTCACATGTTTTGCTGAATGTTTACGAATTTAAATCGAAATTCTTATCCTCAAATTATGATGATTTACAAACTATTTATCATATTCCTTGACGTGCAAATATCCTATATTTTTCCAAAATTTTGAGTAGCATCGTTTTCCACTTGATAAGGAATAAGTCCGCCAAAACTGCAATCGAACGTATATCTATTAGATTACCGACATCTCATCGACCCTCCATAACTCGTCGTGACACCGAAAAAAAAATCGCAAACGTACAAAATCGAAAGTTACAGCCGAACGATGCTATCGCAAAATTATTTCCAATTTCGCCGTTTTGCGTCTCGGTTCCGACATTTTTTTTGTTTATTTTCTCCTTGCCGTCGGCCTGCCATAAATTATAGTTCGGTAGCTCTTAAAGAGGTTTGAATTTTGTTATTTTTGTTAAGTCCGGTGAAGAATTTATGTTCCCGTCTTACTTAGTGGTCAGCCGACCTGTCTCTGAGACATTCTGTACTGCGAGCTGGGTTAACTGGTCATGCGTTAATGTAAGCAGAGTATTTACGTAACAAAGATATGAACAAACGAATGGTGAATGAATATCGACTGGAAGAAACGATATGCAAGAACTGTCTCTAAGGTTTTGATTGAATATTTTGGGATGTACATTTATTTCAAGAAAAATGAATGATCGATGGAATTATGAATGGTGTTCGTATTGTGAAATTAACAGAAACGAAATGCTATTGTTCTCTTCCTTTGAGTACGTACTTTTTATACATAGAAAATATGAATGAAGGAAATAGTGAATGAAATTCATCCTATTGTAAACTTCTTTTTTATATTACGTTCTATTCAAAGGGATATGAATGAACGACTGAACGGTGAATGGTCATGTAACATTTTAGATACGAATGCTATGACGAATGGAGATGTAAGTATGACTTGTTTGTAGTTTACAAGTGCTTACTTAGAAAGAATAATTCATTTTAGGATTGAACTGAATTACTGTATAAACTACATATTTATGACTTCATTGATATTTATATTTCTAGAATGATTATTTTATCAATAGCACGTTAACAAATTATTTCCAAATAATACGGTTTAGTGTATTAATATATTTGAAGCGTACATTTTACAAGTCATAGACTATCGACCATAGAGTATCGTAACCTTTATCCCTGAATGTCACTAGGCCATATAAAAAAAGCTTCAATGAAATATTGGTGCGAATTATCAGCTGATCTGAATACACGTTTGAAATCACCGAATTAGAAAGCTGTGGAGATGACGTTCTAAAATTATCGATGTAGATTGTATGTGTTATTATAATTGGAAATTTATTTTCTTTTAAGACAATAATTTGGTATTTGAATGTGTACCTAAGCGTCTTAAAACATTAACTTTAGGAAACTTTTATTATTAAATATAAAATAATAATTAAATAATCCTTATATATACAATTTTATAAATCAAAGAATTCACATTTAAATTTGTATATTATATAGTAAGATATTAATGAAAGCCGTTCTAGAGATGTGTCAATTTAAAATGAGTAAAACTTTGATTTTACCACAGATAATATTGTTCAGTTGATGTTCAGTATAAAATTCAAATCCAACAAAAAAGTTACATTAATGAGGTCTATTTCATAGGTTGCATTAATAATCATGTTCCATATGTACTTCCTGAATAAAAAAGCACTTGCAAGTTCAATAGATTCACGAATTAATTATCACCATCACACATTTGACAGCTGACAGAGACTCATTATAATTTGTTTTTACATTTAGATTTACATTGCAGTTTTTACGTTTAAAAAGCTTATACGAGTATATTATTCATAGGAATTCAAAGGCAGATGGACCTCATTATCTAATTAATTTGTTTTTGCGTATCCATGGTTTTATTAGTCGTTTTTTTATCGATAAGGGAAATTAGCTCGACGGGTCATATAATTAGGTCTCAAATTCTTGTGATGTCGGATTATGTATGAATTTTAAAGCGTCGTTGTATGGATTGCGTTTTTAGGACTTTGATGATTATGCGATATTGCTTTGCTTTTGGTATTGTCTATTGTCATGCCGGATATACAATTTAAAGACTTATTAAATAGTATTAAAATATAATTCATAATAACAATAAGGTATCAAAACATGGCCCATTTTTTTGTTTAAATTGAAACTTAAACTTTGGTGCAAACTCAAATCTTAATTCATCTAATAATACTGAAATAAGTTTGCGTATGGACTGACAAACTATGTATAATAGGCCTGCCCTGGGATATATTCTCCCATAGAAACGAAGGGAACTAGGGAAAATAAAGCAATTATAATATTACTCCTAATTTTGTAGCACTTTGCTTCCAAAATCTAGTAGGTACGTATGAAACACTATCAAAACCAGCTGTCCACATACCGAATGGCAATATACCACGTATCGGTAATTATTAGTGAAAATCGTAGGTAGTTCTAAATAAAAAAAAAATCAACACAATTTAGTGAAACGCAGTCAGTATGAAGAGCCTTAACAAAACCAGTTGTCCACGTACCAAATGGCAATATATCACGACTATCAATAATGATTAGTCAAAATCGTCAAACCAGCTCCGGTTCTAGTTACTGTTGATCTCAGATTATAGATAGATTTATAGCTTGAAACGTATAAACAGAAATGGATAAAAATCAGGTACGATTAGCAACGAAGATTCAGGTATATGCTATTAATCTATTAATATTATCTTTCAAATATGCTTTTTAATTATTATAGAAAGGAAAGTAACACTTGATAAGTATTAACTCATATAACTTAGGATATGTGAAGACTTATTGGCTCTATTTGTACCTTAAAATTTATACAAAATTTGTAGTCGTAAGTTTTCTTTAAAATAATAAAATAAAGAAAGTACTGGATGATACCGAAACAAAAGGCTTAAAAATAGTTAAGCATGGATGGTAAATAAAAATCTTGCTAGAGGTTGGTAGCTATTTACCAGAAGGTATAGTTCCATGTCATATAATACAGGCATAATACAAGTTTTCAGTTTGCCTGAAATATCTCTCTGATAAATGGTTCCAACTTTCGGAATAATACTTTAGCCTTTTTAAGCCGAAAAATAAATTCCAATATCACAATACAATAATACAAATATCTGATTAGCGAGTTTATACAAATTTCTCACGTAACTAAAATTGAAATAAAAAATTAAAATTAAAATTGTTTATGACACAAAGCACAAAAATTTCAGAATTCAACGATTTAAAATTATGGACGTGTACAATTTTGAGATACATATAGTCTTCATTTTACAATTTTACTTACATCCCAGGACTTCGCTCCCGTAGGAACATCGAGATGACATATAGCCTTCCTCGATAAATGGGCTATCTAACACTAAAAAAAATTTTCGAACCGGACCAGTAGTTCCTGAGATTAGCGCGTTCAAACAAACTCTTCAGCTTCATAATATTGCACTTAAGCTTAAGTTGCGTCACATAGATTTGTATGATTTAATCAAAATAATTTTCTAAAACATTTAGAATGACCTTCGTCACAGACATTTAATACAAAGTAGCTATATGAAAAATAGTTGATAAAATAGGTTAGTCGCTTATCAGATGCAGTTCTTATCATATCAGGGCAAGTGCGACGTCCTTCTGTACTGCAGATTCGCATTGCACGTGAATATTATGAGTAACACTAGTTACTTTCTGTAGCTTTGCTTGTGAGTATAGGGGTAAACGCATTCTAAAAGATATAAAATTGAAAATAAAATACTTTTTAAAAGATATTAAACGGGGTTTATTATACATTATTTTACATTATTATTTAACCCGACGTTTCGAGGAATGGAAAGTACTCGCGTTAAGACAGACACAAGATTATACTAGATATAAAATATTTATTGTCGCTACATTTTTATGTGCCTTTTAGGCGTACAATATATATTGCACAGGGTTCATTCGGAATTTTTATAATTAATTACAGTTAGATCTTCTTACAATCTTCATAATTATATGTGCAATCACTTTTAAAATGATAATCACTTTTAATTTCTAAATTACATCCCGTAACTTTTAACGTAAAGTAGAATTACATTTAAATTGAGAAGTGAAATTCGTTGCTACATGATGGAGAGTTTTCATATTATTTTATCTATAAACTTTAATTGTTTAAAATCCAGTAAATTGATTAGCTGTGTATACTCTTGAATCATTTGGTAAAATGCACGACCTAGATACGTGTGTCGCTACCTCATTTCTACCGTGAGTGTCATAAGAGGCGACAGAGGGTAATTCTGCTGCATATCATCTTAAACAATAAATGAGTGGGAGCCGAGCATTGCACGACTGGGCCAAGCTTGCACCGGTGAAATTACTACCCCACCAGCCAAAGATCAGCGTGAATCAGTATTGCACTGTGTTTTGTACGGTGAGCGTGGGTCCGGAGGCCTGTATTTCCATCCCATTCTTCTCCCATCCTGTTCTACTCCTCTCTATTCCCCATCAATCAATCCAATTTCCAATCAATCCTCTCCTTATCCTACATAGTTTATCATAACTGTACTAACCTGGGATACTTTTAGGTACCATAAAACTAAATTACACCAAAAAAGCGACTAAGATTCAATAGTTCTTGCAAAGTATTTGATATTACGCCGCTCCATTGCACATGATAAGACTTATCAAGATTCTTATCAGTCATGCACACGCAGAAACAAACAGTATGCACTTTTATCTATGTTCGCGGAATCTGTTCTTCTGTACTTTTTTATCTTTATATTGATTTTCTAATATTTATCGGTTTTTTATCTGTGGCACGGAGGCTTTGATACGTGTGGATGTGTTTTTTATCGATTTTTTATAATTTAAAGTAAAAAGGCGCGTGTACGTGTGTTTTGCGTATTTTATAATGATTAGTAATGAAGATATTTTTACACTTTCTGTGATTGAATTGTTTATCGAATAGTGATAATTTCAGTTTTCGTAAAAGCACCTAATAATTTTAGAAAATTTATAGATATAAAGGTGTTGATGAAAGGAATATTGAAATTTGATACGACAAACACCATAAGTTGATATCATTTTAATAAGGATGTGATATTTATACACATACTTAAAAAAAATAAAATTACATAAGATGTTAACTCTTTGACTTCAACCAGTGACCTTGTTCAATACTCCATTTTAAATTGAATGAGACTTCATTCAATTTTCTTCCTAGTAAAAATTCATTAAATTCATAAATATTTTTACTTCAGTTATCACGGCGGCGTTCGGAACTAGCGCTTCCTTGAACCGCATGTTATAACTCCTGTGTATTTATAAGTTACTGGTATGTTTGGTGGTAATTAAGAATTTAACACAACTTAAAGGGAATGTTATGAAAATAAAATAAAAAAAGAATAATGTTTTATTTCTCCCAAATACTAATTACTAAACCTTAGAACTAAACTCAGTAGCATAAGAGTGGGAGACAGGAGCCTAAACTAGGTAGACCCTCTATTATGGGACTCCTGGTCTCCTATATGTAATTCTAAAAGATAACACTATATATTCAGAGCCCAAATAACAATTATAAAATATTATGGTTTTAATATAGTGTAATTTTGATATACGTTAAATTTTAATACCACTAACATACATTTCTACTGTAAAATATAATTTAATAACATCGATATATTCCCACTGGGCATAAAAATTTCGGCCTCTTAGTAACAAAGTAAATAAAATAGGCGACATATTTAATCTTGAATTATAAATTAGCAAATATTCTGCCTATTTCAGTAATCACGGCTATTCCGAACTAGCGCTTCCTCGAACCGCATGTTGTCACAACTCCTGTGAAGTTATGGCCTCCTGGTATGTCGAGACAATGCAATGTTTGCTCTGCGCTATAAACACACGTATTTTTCTTAATAATAGTTTGTGCAAGGTAATTTGTTTAAACATTAATAACGTAAAATTATTGTAAAAAATACGTAATTTATTTTTGTATCTATGTTGGCTTTTTAATTTTTATGTCATACTATGGGTACGTACGTAACATAAAATTGATATTATCGAAAATGTCTAAAAGAGAAATCTATTTAATTTCAGATTACATCTGATCAGATCTGAAAATCATAGAACAAGTTTTAAAGAATGTTTGCGAAATTACGGTTCTTCAAATATCTATAAAAGCGAATAAGGTCTGGTATACATGGAGAACTTATTATAGAGAATAAGAACATACGTTTGACCACCGATTAAACAAAGTTGTACACAGTTCTGTTTATTTTTATCTATATTCGAAACGATTGATCCTATTTAAAATCGCGACGCTTCTGCTCTATACCTTAAATTAAATTTTATTACTTACATTGTAACCAGTCGACTTTTTATAATAGTTACAGAACAACGTTTTTCTAAACAGTTATCAAACAATTATTTGACCTCTGATTTTCATTTCGTTAAATGGACTTGTATTATGACGATTGACCAATAAGCTATTGCTATATAATCTATCTGTAATATACAGGTGTAATGAGAGGATAATATGCAAAAAGAGAACGTTATGGCGGTTCAGAAAAATATATTTCACGTTAAGTAAAAGTCATTCAGTTTCCGAGATTTTTTCTTAATTCATTGATAATGTTTGAACTAACTAATTATTTTTGATAATTCATTTTCATCTCATAATTTTCTACTCATTTGGACCGAACCCACACCCTTCGGCGAAAAAGACCATTGCTACAACCACTGCGCTAATCGGGTCGTCGTTTCCGAGTTGGGAGGGGATCATAATTACCGAAATAGTCCATGTTAATTTACACATAGCGCCTTTTTTGAACTTGGCTGACATGCTGTCGCAGATCCATGCAATTACAAGGAAAATTAGTAAGGACATGTCAACAACCCCTGATTCACGAATGATTCATATCGATTTCGGAAGTCAAATCGATTGTGTGAGAAGAATCGATTGCTGATCGAGTCGGAATCGAGATCGTTGTCGGAACGCTGATGCTCGATTGTCAACAATGCTTATTGTCTTGCCGGTGTTTGAAAATATTCACATCACCCTTGTGGTAATTTTGAAAACAGCTAGCGTGGAGAAAATTGTCGTAACACTTATGTAGGATATACTTTTGATGTTTTAATTGGCGCATTATCAATTTTATATGTTATTCAGGTGTATGAAAGATTGATTGATATTGTTAATTCATAATTTTTTACATTCTTGGATTTGCGTACAAAAATGAAACAAGCTGTGACGCGCAGCTGTGCTCGCCTATAAGCTTCGTCGATTCATGTCCTAACACAAAATACTAAAAATATTATACATGCGAAAATTTGTGAGGATGTATGTGCATGTATAGTTAGTTTTTACTCTTTTACGTAAAAACTACTGCACCGATTATAATTAAATTTGGTATACATAAAGGTTAAGAATTACATTTAGGCTACTTTTAATCCCGCAGTGGATTCACGATCAGAAGTAGTTACGCGTTAGAAACCGCGAGTCGCAGCTAGTAATCGATAGTGTAAAAATAAACATTGTTTTTCGATGCAGGTTTTTTTGCATGCTATAAAATTCAATGACAAGTAGAAATACTGAAGATATTTTCTTCAACGTATTTTTAACCGACTTTATATTATTTTTGTTGAAATCTATACAAAGTTGGTGCCTTTAGGTATCTATTTTCAATTTAACAAGATTTTGCACCGGCTTTGTATAGATTTCAACAAAAATGAAACAAAAATTATTTTCTACTTTTTAGAGCGAGGAAGTGGGTTCTATTTTTTGGCAAAAATTTTTATTTTTAATATCCACATAAAAACTTTAATTTTTGGTCCAGAAACTTTAAATATTATAATAATCTTTACTTAATTACTAAAAAAATCTCGCTTTCCAACTCTTATTATTTACGTGTTGTAAATAACAATATTATTTGTATAAATCATTGTTTAGATATAACGGAATGCGTATTCTAAACGTTTGTATGTTTACACGGATGTGAAAAAACAATAGCTAGGTGACCATGTTTACTCTCTGCTATAATAATAATGATGATAGAATTGCTATTTTATAGATTAGTGCATCATTGATATGGACATTTATTTAAATGGACAATCTTAGTTTAAATGTCACAATCTTAAAAACATTCTTTTTACACACACACTCTCACACTCTCATACACATTTCCACGTACATCACACACGCACCAAATTATTAGTTCACTTTTTAATTTAATTGTATGGATAATGCTAAATATTTAAAATGAAATTGTCATACATTAACTATTTTTGCTTAGTTACTATTTGTCTTTTTTATTGTAATTTGCATGTCATCTAAAATGTATAAATACTGATAAAAATGGCGGGCACAGGTTCCTGAAAAACAGTTAATACTATCTCAGGAACCTGGGTGACTTAATTTATCTATGTAAAATATTGTTGGAAATAAATGATTTATTTATTTAAGTTAATAAAATATACAGTACTCGCTTCTGTCTCCGGCTTCGAACGCGTGATATTCGGAGCTTATAGATCAATAAAAAATACCTATATTATTGATCTATCTATACTAATATTACAAAGCTGAAGAGTTTGTTTGTTTGAACGCGCTAATCTCAGGAACTACTGGTCCGATTCGAAAATTTTTTTTAGTGTTAGATAGCCCATTTATCGAGGAAGGCTATAGGCTATATACCATCCCGATATTCCCACGGGAGCGAAGCCTTGGGGCGCAGCTAGTAAGATAATATAGATATTAACTCATCCTAATCCAGCTCATATATGATTTTATTGAAATCTGTTCTGTTGTTACGGCGTGATTGACGCACAAACACCCCAACTTTCAACTTAGACTTATAACAAGTACCCTATCTATAATAACATAATGACCGCTGGCAGACGCTCCCTTAAAATAACTGAATATGGCGTATTATAAATAAAATGTATTTAATTATTAAAACAAACCACGTTATTTACGTATACTTAAAAACTAATTGGCCAGGCCCATAAATAATACGTTTCATTAGTGGAAGTAAATCAGCGGCGTCAAATAAAGTGACGATATTATGTGACACCTGGCTTTAAATGACAGTTTTCGCTTTTTAAAATAATATTTGCATTTTTCGTTGCTTAAAAGTATAAGTACTTTCTCGTGGTTTTTTGTTTTGGAACCTTGGAGCTTATTAGCAAGAAATTTCGGTTTGGAACTGTTAGCGTATAATCTAACTAATATTATATACTAGCTACGCCTCGTGGTTTCATCCGTGTATTTAATTTATAATCCCGTGGGAATTCCGGGATGTAGCCTATATGTTAATCTAGATCCTTACCTATACAAATACCAAGTTTCATCACAATCGGTTCAGTAGCTTTTCCGTGAAAAAGTAACAAACACACACACACAAAAACACAATCCCAGTGGAGACGTGAAAAATGTTACACTTAAGTAAAAACATTATCAGTGTAATGGATTTATATTATGTCCTATGCTCCAATAGGATGGAAAAAAAGAAAGATTTTTTTTTTATTTCTTAGAACACAAAATAAAAATGTAGCTAAATAGATTTAATGTCCATGGGGTACACGGGACTAAATATTCGACGAATAAAATAACAATAACTAGACTATATTGGTTATAAAAAATCGAAGTAGGTTCAGTCCTTCACACAAATTACAATTATTTGCATAATATCGTAATTGCGGCCATAAAATTATATTTATTTATTGGATAAGCTACGCGTGCTTCGTGGGCTGTGACGTCACGTTTTGTGATGTTTTAAGTATGAAAAACGTTAAGAATTGCGTCAAAAAGATTGCGGAAATACGTAAAGAGTACGTCTCAATCTGAAAAATATGACTTGACTTCGACTTTACAGAGATAAACTAATGAAAACAAGCAAACAGCACAAGTGTAAGTGCAAACACTGGTGCACTCTCTATTCCTTTACTCTCATAACCCGATAGGGGCAGACCGACACGACCGGAAAGAGATCAGACGCAGGACTGACGGCTTTACGCGCTCTCCGAGGCACGGGGGTGTTCTAACACCGCCAAATTCCAGACTCAGAGCTGTTACTAAGATTTCTTTGTCAGAAAAATCCCAATAACATTTTTTTTGACCCCATCCGGGATTCGAACCCGAGACCCCTCGATCTGTCAAAGATGCAACCACTACACCAATAAGGCAGTCAAAGTAATATCCGTTATCATACATTTTATGAAATTGAGTTCAAGACATAGCTTAGAAAAATACAATCGCATGATCATCGACTATTAATAACACGGATTATTTATTATTTAGCTGTCATGGAGTACAGGTACCAATAAAAATTTAATCATATTATTCCATACTTATTATAAAAATTTACGCGGAACGTTAGAAATTCTAAATTGCGTTGTTTTATACGTATTTATTATTTCTACTCATCTTATGTTTACATAACTAAAACGTGTACTTGTATGAGTCATATATTTTTAAATACTTATAATTACGGTAAAGGATCTTTAATAAGTACATCCAATATTTAGAACAAATATTTAGAAAAGAATAAATTTGGTTTCAGCCATACGAAGCCAGATTGGCATCTAGTATATAAAAATTAGCTGAATGCATTAATGGCATATTTTGTTAAAAAATATTATAATATTATATTTTTTGGACTTTGCACAATCTACCTATTTCTTGGTTATATTTTTTTTCCTACTCTACATTAGATAACCTGGAAGAGATCGCTCTTTACCGATAAGGCTGCCTTTTGCACATGTGTATATCCATTGTTGTCTTGTGTAATAAAGTAATATAAATTCATACATTATATAATTGTGAAGTTTTCTCATTTTATGCATTATATAATATTTTTTTACATTAATTTCAAATGGAATATTCGCGAATGAATGAAGATGCTTATAGTGAAAACGACGGTATATTCCCACAGCGGCGCTTGCGTTCTGGGAAGGCTCGGTGTCGAGTGCGGCGCTAACTTTCATAAAAATTCGGAATCGCTTTACTTCTTGTGAGGTTATGATTACCTGGTACTTGTCTATGTGGTAGGTTGGGTCGGGTTTCGGAATATTTTTATATTTTTGCAGAATATGTTATTTACTTATTTGATGTGATTTCTAAACGTGGTGTTATGGAAAAATTTGAAAATAATCTTTTCAGGTCATGCGTTCCTGGTACTTTTTGAAGTTTCATCTTTTTGGAGATATTAATTTTGATGTATGGAATGTTAGAAAAAATACAATAAATTCAATACGTTAATTAAAAGAAACAATCAATTGAAATTTCACAAATTAACTAATTAATAGAGATACTGTATGATTTTTAGATTTTCAACAAAAATAATGGTTTCTTATAGGTATATAATTATCATCACCTTTATTATTTAATACCATAACATCACAGCAAAATACAAATTATATTATTTACTAGCTGCGCACCAGGGCTTCGCTCCCGTGGGAATATCGGGATGATATATAGCCTATAACCTTCCTCGATAAATGGGCTATCTAACACTAAAATAATTTTTCAAATCGGACCAGTAGTTTCTGAGATTAGCGCGTTCAAACAAACAAACAAATAAACTCTTCTGCTTTATAATATTAGTATAGATAAAAAGCAAAAAATAACATTTAAAATAGCTTTTAACTGTTATATGACTTTAGAATCTTGAAATCGTAGATCCGTAATAAAATTCATAGTAAGGTAAAGACGAGAATTCCGCAAAACTCTCTAACGCGCCACCTAAGTCGAGCTCCTGTTGCCGCGTCGATCGATTAGCAGTAAAGATAAAGAGGCTCGGGTTGCGCCCGTTTCCACATATCGTTACTTTGATACGCGAAATGACACCACGGTTTTCGAATTCCTATTGCACGCGTCTAATAGAAATATATAGAGCTGTTAATACCAATCCAAAGAGCATTTGAGAAGGAATTAGTTGATTTCCATGTATAATGATATTGATGCATGTATGATTTGATGTGCAAAATGTGCATATAGAGCTGTTAATGCCTATTTAACGCATTAAATACATATTTAAATTTTGTTCTTGTTAAGTTCGCACGATGGGTAAAATTTGGTTAAAATCGGTTAACGGCCGTTTTTAATATTTTATCTAGCCATTTGCATCTACTTTGATTTCAATAACCTAACGACGGATAGATTTGCTATGTCTTTTGTCTATCTCTTGTCATATAATCTGACATAACAATCTATCCATAGTCAATGACTTTTGAAAATGGCCGTTAGTAGTTTAGAAGTCCAACGCTGACAAACACTTTGACACGTAATTCATATAAGATAACATTTAATTATTAAAGTCATACTGAAATGACAATTTTCTCTCCCGCAGTATGATGGACTCAGGCGGTGCAGGCATCGAGTCGCCCCCAACCTACCACAGAAGCTACGAACAGTACGTCCAAGGTGCAGTGGAGAACAGCACCGACTCCACCCAAGACCAGACCAGTCCCGAGCTAGTCGTCTGGTCCACACTACCGTACGGCCTGGACTACAGAACGCAGTATGAGTATAGGAACCCTTATGAATCCAGGGATTTCACGACTCAGCAGTATGCTAGGGCGCCGTTTACCACGAAGATGGGGCAGGCCAAAGCGCTGAAGGAAGCCCGTATACGGAGGCCGATGAATGCCTTCATGGTGTGGGCGAAGGTGGAAAGGAAGAAGCTAGCTGATGAAAATCCGGATCTGCATAACGCTGATCTCAGTAAAATGCTAGGTGAGTCATATTTTTTCGTATTAAATTGTTGTAGATACAACATTTTTTAAATGTAAGCAAATGTGATTTCTTAAATGAACATCCTACTTTCTACTTATATTGTAAATGCGAAAGGTTGTGAGGATGTATATGTATTTGTTACTCTATCAAGAACTACTACACCGATTATGATGAAACTTTGTATACTTAAAGGTTAGGGTTTAGGGAATTTTATCCCCGGAGTTGCTACGGGATCAGAAGTAACGTGGGTGAAACCGCAGGGTGCGGCTAGTAAAACATGTTTTCATGAAGTCATAAACGGTTTTTGGATTTCCACTCGATAGTATTTTTAACTCTGTCTGTCTTCATGCCTTACCAGTGAACCGATTTCGATGAAATTTTGTACAGAGAACCCGAGAAAGGACAGGATAGTTTTTTTATCGCGGGAACGGGAGATATACGCGGGTGAAACCGCAGAGCACAGCTAGTAACTTATAATTTTAAGTACGGAACAGGTAACGATCACAGGAGGGTACATGAGTAAGCAAAAAAAGGCAATCTTATTTGAAATTCAAATGTCTGAGACGCTTGTTACTCGATTTAGCTTTATTATTTATTAATCTATACATTTCATAAGTTTGTGAGGATGTACGATATATGTATGTGTTTGTTACTCTATCACGCAAAAACTACTGGACCGATTGTGATGAAACTTGGTAATGATCCAGAATAACCATACGGAGCTCATCTAGTGTAAATCATCAATTTCGAAATATAAATAATTATAAACACTAAATACTATAAATAATATTATAGTATTTAGTATTTGTTGTTATAGCGGTAACGCAAATCTATATTTTGTAAAAATTTTACCTTTATATGTCTCACGGTTTTTGAGATACAGACAGAGAGATTTAGTAAAAGGGTCCCGTTTTTATATTTTACTAGCTGATCTGCGCGGCTTCGCTCCCGTAGCATAATATTATATACTATCTATTTTCCGGGATAAAATATAACCTATACGGATTCAGAAGAATCCCTCTAAGTAATGGTAAAAGAAATTTTGAAATCGGTCCAGCAGTTTTTGAGCCTATACAATACAAACATACAAAAATACAAAGGTTTCCTCTTTATAATATTAATACACAATTTGTTTCATGTTCCTGTCTCTTACCACTTATGGCTGCAAATATGAATCTCACTTATAAAGTGCAAAGTATATTAATATTAATTAATTATGAACACGACCATATAGGCTTATAACAAAAAAGTACGATACCAAACAATACTATAATTATACATTCTTTCACTTAAAAGGCTAGTGACAACTTAATTATTGCTTGATAAATGTAAGTGAACATATTTATTAATTTGGTTTTTGTGTACGCTAACAAATCTTTCTTTATGAACATCTTATGTTATATGATATTATTTAATATATACAAATATTATAAAGCTGAAGAGTTTTTTTGTTTGAATGCGCTAATATCAGGAAGTACTGGTCCGATTTGAAAAATTGTTTTAGTGTTAGATAGCCCATTTATCGAGGAAAGAAGCTAGTTAAAATATATATACAGGTGTGGCGTAATAAGTGAATAATAGGGTACATGCAGATAGAGGACATTATGACGGTTCAGAAAAATGTATTTTATGTTCAGAAAAAGTTCCCTCAGTTTTTGGAGATCTTCATATATAATACTAGCACTTCATCATATACACTTCTATCCATGGTCCGCCGTTTCACTTGCGTAATTTCTGATCCTGTGAGATTCCGTTATAAAATGGACTTTGTGTTATCCTAGATCCTTTATTACGTAATACGTATTCCAAGTTGTATCCAAATCCGTCTAGTAGTGAAAGAGTTCTACTCTACTCCATTTTAAATGAAAGAGTAACAAACAAATTCTAATTAAAATCCTAGGCAAGGGTTGCCTGGTAGAGATCGCTCGTAGCGTTAAGTCCGCCTATTTAGACCTCTGTCTATATGAAATAGTTTTTAAGTTTGTATTATTTTTATGTAAAACCATCCTTCCATACAAAATTCATTAATAAGTAGGATTTTGACTAAAGTCCCTCTTTCAATCAAAATTTAGTTCGAAGATTAAATCTCTCTCAAATATAATGTTAGGTATTAATTTTGAGTCAGACCCAATTTTCGGCGGAGTAGGCAAATAAAAGTATTGTTATAATTTGACGTCGACCTTATAACTTTCACCTGGAACACGAACTACGCAATGAATGTACAGACATGTGAAAAATTATATATATAAAAAAATACAGTCGAATTGAGAACCTCCTTTTTTTGAAAGTCGGTTAAAAAGCGTTTATTACGTCGTAGACAATTGAAATATTGAATATTACGCAATAAAAAATTGTTTTTCTTTGGTATATTTTATTTTTACTTTATTTATTAAACACTTTATTTATAACAGCATTGAGGACAACAAAAATAAATAAAACAATACAATAAAAGCATTTATAAAAAGGCGGCCTTATCGCTGGAAGCAATCTCTTCCAGGCAGCCCGAGAAAAGGATAAAAATAAATAAAATAGAAAGGTAGATCACAATCACAACACTGCTAAAAAGACTAATGAACTACATACAAATTAATATAGTATAATAAATAAACATATACATAGAAACATATAAACATACATACATACACATACATACATACACGGTATATTATAATATCCAGAAATTAATGGCGTCGTCATGGATTGAAAATACAATTTATTGTTATACCGAGGCCGTGTTGTGAACAGTTTAGATAGGCAGCACGTTTTTAATGTTGTAACAAGATGTGCCAAAATTTATAAATTACTAATGTTTTTATTTAATTTGATTGTCAATTTTACGGAACTACGTACAGTCAAGTTTAATAGAAAATAACTAAATTATTTTAGTAAATATAAGCCCAGGGCTTCGCTCCCATAGGAATATCGGGATCATACATAGCCTATAGCCTTCCTCGATAAATGGGCTATCCATCACTAATTTTCGAATCGGATCAGTAGTTCCTGAGATTAGCGCGTTCAAACAAACTCTCTTTATAATATTATTATATTATAACGGTATGCACGTGAAGGTACGTTTGATATGGCAAGTCATTACGATCCCGCGTGGGTGGCTAGATGGTATCGCGGTTAATGAAATAAAACGCGCATAAAAACGCCGGCCAAGCGTGTGTTGGTAAATTAATAAAATAATAAAAAATATTAAATTTAAAAACCGCCATGTAGTCCCGAACTAAGCAAAGCTTGGGACACTAGATAACTGATAGACATACTTAAACATACTTTTTGTAAATACAGACTATAGATAAATTAACACCCAGACAATAGAAAATTACAATGTTCATCACATAATAATTTTTCTACTCGTGGGGATCGAACCCACACCCTCCTTCGCAATCGACCATTGCTGTATCCAATGCGCCAATCGGGTTATCAATATTTATCAGATGATCATTACAAGTTAGGGTTTTGATAGTATTAAGTTACAAAATATGATTAACTGATGTAACTAAGTACCTTTTAATTACAAGGTGAAACTTAGACCTTGCTTCTCTTATAAATGTCAAAATCTATGCCATTTATTTATTATTATGAAACTATACATTTTATGAACTGTTACTGCTTTAATCCATATCTTAAAGTCGAATCAATATTATATTATAGATCAGGTACCATGATGAAACAAAAACCTATAAACAATATAAATTGATCAAAAATACATATAACTAATATAAATTTAGTATTATGTTATCTGTGTCTTTACTATTACCATGAGTGCTAATTATTATTTTTAAACGTGGTTTTTTATCTTATAAGTTACTAGCTATTCTGCGCGGTTTCGCTCCCGTAGCATAATGTTATAATATAACCTATGTTACTCGTGGATAAGTATGCGATTGGTGAAAGAATTTTTAAAATCAGTTGTTTTTGAACATATTCATTACCAACAAACAAAGTTGTCCTCTTAAGAAATAAAAAAATAAAAATATTATTATGTAAATGTATATGACGTTCTAAAAGCGCCTCGAAAGAAGTCAATTTGGAAATGTTTTGACTTTGACTTTGACTTTAGAATATTAGTGTAGACGACGAACGTAAAAAAACCCCCTGTATAAACGTACCTCAGACGCCGGTGACACAAGACATAAGATTTATTTCCCTTATCAGGTCCCTTACAAGGCTTGTCATATCCGTAAACAGCATGCCTTAAATAACATTTCAAAAAGCCCAGGTTTCAGAGTTAAAATTTCGTAAACTCATTTCATATACGAACGCAGAATTCGACGAAAAAATGAAGACGTATACATGGTGTTCCCTATTGTAGATTGTATTATTGTTATGAAGTAATTCAAGATTATTCATTAATTTATTTCGTCTATATGTCCCTCTAATCGATTGGATGTTCGAAACTACGCAATGGATATTGATAGAGATTGCACAGTCGTTCAAACGATTTATCACAGATTATTTATAGAGAAGGGTTTAAGAGCATGTCACATTCAAACAAAACAGGTCACTAATAAAATAACCGCAACTTACTTTCGATGAACAAACAGCAACAAATATATTGATAACGGGAAAAACCCTCATTTGTTTACAAACTCGCGCTAACCTCAGCTTATATAATACTGAATCATTTTCTATAAATAAAATATAATTTTCTATGCCGTAATATTTCAATCAATAATTTAGTTGCATTAGTTTATCAGTGGTAGTAGGACCAAAATTGTGAGTCAAATTTCAAAGTTGCGTTATGTTTAGGTAATTTTCGTTCATGAAAGAAAAGCAAATAAATTGTTCTTCCTATCTGTTTTTAAAAAAAACCCTTTAAGTTGTGTAGCATAATACAGCAGCTATTTTTTGTTTGTTAATGAAAAATCTGACAAAGTATGTTCACATACTTACATTTTTGATGTTGCAAGAGAACCTGTGATTTCTTCGCTCTTTAATAAACAAAAAAAAAATCGATTTAGATAACATTCTAAATTTCCTAGCCCTTGTTTAGTGAGTTTTGTGAATAACAATCTTGACATACTTTTCTCTATATACAAAATGAAATATCATGAAAGTTATATTTCTATTAAAACTAAGTTGTTTATCTTCGAAACCTTTAAGATAATTTTATTCTTAATAGCAATGAATATTTCTATTAAAAGTAAGTTGTTTATCTTCGAAACCTTTAAGATAATTTTATCCTTAATAGCATAAATCTCTACTTATCTATATAATTTGCATTTAATATTGTCACATCTTAGATTATTGGGTGTGATTAATAATCTAATTACTTAGTTTATTGAACTATTGTAGACTTGGTTTTCTTAACTCGTTTTATTTTATGTCTAGTGACACATCATTCAACGAAAAGAAAACCTTTAATAAAATATGTATTCGATTCCCTTGCAACTGTTCAACTTCTATAAATTCGTCTATCGTAAAAGTCACGTCCACACATAATAACATTAAGGAAGCATCAATCAAACGCATTGTTATTCAAGACCGCGGTCACCTGACCTTGGCGCTATCCTTGCGTTAATTGGCTAAATTGCACACCCTATATAGTGAGGAATATCGTAACTGACATACGAAGTGGCCTCAATTATAAGTGTAGATTTGTATCAACTTTTGTGGAATACGATGTAACTATAGCTGAATATTTGCGAGTAGAGAGATTCTATTCTTTTGTTTTTTAAGTAGTAAGAAACTTATATTAACACATTACAGCGAATCCTTGCTAAATTGCACACCCTATATAGTGAGGAATATCGTAACTGACATACGAAGTGGCCTCAATTATAAGTGTAGATTTGTGTCAACTTTTATCTTGTGGAATACGATATTAACTATAGTTGAATATTTACAAGTAGAAGGACTATATTCCTTTGTTTTCTGTTTGTTAAATAGTAAGAAACCTGTACTAAATAAAACACTTTCTGAAATACATTAAAGGCGGTTTATTATACATTAATTACATCATTATGAGATCGAGGTTTCGTCACCCGTGACCACGCTCGCTGTAAAGTGTTCGAACCGTCGGCTTTATATTAATGTTAAATGTTCCTTAAATGCTAACAAATGTGTCAAAAACTG
>LQNK01002490.1:152308-169017 GCA_001586405.1 Phoebis sennae | reverse complement strand
TCCAGGAATATTTATTAATTCATTTATTATTCATTATTTTATTTCGTCTATATGTATGATCGATTGGATGTTCCAAACTATGCAATGGATATTGATAGAGATTGCACAGTCGTTCAAACGATTTATCACGCATTATTATTATTATACTTATAGAGAAGGGTTTAAGAGCATGTCACATTCAAACAAAACATTATTAAAATAACCGCAACTTACTTTCGATGAACAAACAGCAACAAATATATTGATAACGGGAAAAACCCTCATTTGTTTACAAACTCGCGCTAACCTCAGCTTATATAATACTGAATCATTTACTATAAATAAAATATAAATTTCCTATGCCATAATATTTCGATTAAATTTAGTTGCATTAGTTTATCAGTTGACCAAAATTGTGAGTCAGATTTTAAAGTTGTGTTTGGGCAATTTTCGTTAATGAAAGAAAAGAAAGATAAAATATTCTCTCCGCCTCTGTTTGTTAAAAAAACCCTTAAGTTGTGAATACAGCAGCTACTTTTTGTTTGTTAATAAAAAATCTGACAAAGTATGTTCACACACACTTTTGATGTTGAAGATTTCATGAGAACCTGTGATTTCTTCTCTCTTTAATAAACAAAAAATTTACATAAGATTCTAAATTTCCTAGCCCTTATTTAATGAGTTTTGTGAATAACAATCTTGACATGCTTATCTCTATACACAAAATGAGATATCATGAATGTTATATTTCGATTAAAATTTAGTTATTCATTTTCGAAAAATTTCGAATGGTAACTTAATTCATAATAGCATAAATCTCTAGTTATCTGTATAACTTGCGTTTTACATTATCACATCTTAGATTATTTGGTGTAATTAATAGTATAATTACCTATTTCATAGAAAAATTGTAGACTTGTTTTTTTATGGTCACTTGACGTCATTCAAAAGCGTTACATCTTGTATAAAATGTATTCGTTTCCCTTGCAACTGTTCAACTTCTATAAATTCGTCTATCGTAAAAGTCACGTCCACACATAATAACATTAAGGAAGCATCAATCAAACGCATTGTTATTCAAGACCGCGGTCACCTGACCTTGGCGCTATCCTTGCGTTAATTGGCTAAATTGCACACCCTATATAGTGAGGAATATCGTAACTGACATACGAAGTGGCCTCAATTATAAGTGTAGATGTGTATCAACTTTTGTGGAATACGATGTAACTATATCTGAATATTTACGAACAGAACTATTCATTTGTTTTTTGATGTTTTTAAGTAGTTAGAAACTAACATCAAATACAATACTTTTTAATTTTAAACGCGGTTTATTATATTCTATTGTACTACGCTCGATGTAAAGTGTTCGTCGGGTTAACACTTTTTATGTAACACATTACCACTAGTCACAATCTAACGTGAATAATTATTATTAATTGTATATTTAACAACTTTGAACTAATTAATAGAACACTATTTTTGAAATGCAAGACATGTGTTAGATTCCAATATGTCACTATTCACTATTTATATCTATAAGTGCACAAACGCGTTAATGAGAGCTTTAGCAATTAAAACATTCTGTTTGAAACTTGTGCAATCCTGGTTTTAGAATTTATTTCTTAATCCTTACCCTTACTAACACAAATGTAACTCTGTCTGTTTGTTTCCTCTTCATGTCTAAACAGATGAACTGATTTAGATGAAATTTTGTACAAAGATTGATTGAAAAGGACAAAGACGTATATCTCCATATACGAGTAGAATCCCGGTGTATAGTTAGTAACATTCATCTTTGGACCTTAAACCTGGAGTCTGTTGCTTACGCCTAAACAGCTGGACCTATTTGGAAGAAATTTTGTACAGAAATTACTTGATACTCGAGAAGGACATAGTATAGTTTTATCCCGGAAATCCCACTAGAACGGGAGATATACGAGTAGAATCCCGGTGTATAGCTAGTAACATTATCTTTGGCTTTAATCGGTGTTTGAACCTGGATTCGGTTGCTTAGCAATTACAATTCAACCATGGTACTTTACATTCAGTAGTCATCTATTAATAAAGACTTTTGGAGGTAATTAACAGTATTCACCGGTTAAGGGAGTCGAGCATTGCAGGATTGGGCCAAGCTCGCACCAGTGATATTGCCACCCCCCAGCAGATCAGCGTAAAGCATTTTTACTAAACATAAAATATATTTTTCTGAACCGTCATAATATCCTCTTTCTGCAGGTACCATACCTTCCATATCTTTACTTTTCAGCCTGTTAAAATAATATTGTTTTCATTAAAATTCTATAAAATTAATCTAACTAAAAATTGTATACATTTGACTTTACAATTAACATCGTGCGCGTCAGTAAAGTATTTTTAATTTCGAAGTTATGATGTATTATGTATTCATTTGTAATTTGACAATGTTATTTAAATTAATTTGGAAAATAAATTTAACTATATTATTGCTTCCTAAGGCAAATATGTTGGAACTATTAAGATACTTTTAAACGCAACGTAATAAACCGCGTTTAAAATCCTTAAAAAAATATTTTTATAAAATGGAAAGTACTAGACCTTTTAAAAGTTTAAACAAACAAAAGAAAATAAATTAAAATACCGTTTGTAATAATGTGTAATCTGCCATTGGCTTATCTTTTCCTATACCAGTAGGTTGCCTGGAAGAGACAACTTCTGAGTGATAAGACCACCCTCGATGTTGACTATTTCTTCTCTATCTTTTTTCTATTATAAAATTTACTCCTATTGTGTCAACATGTAAATAAAATAAATAAATAACAATTATGGAAAAAAGAATTTGAATTTGGAAACCTAATCTTTCAACATCTGTCACCATCAAATACTGGCTCCATTGCCTTCCGGAATTAAAAAAAAACTTTCCTTTCTCCAATAAAGCGTTCATAACACAGCAAGTATAATTAAAAGCACGTACATGCTTATCTTAGTACCTTCATTTATA
The DNA here is from genome assembly GCA_001586405.1 of Phoebis sennae. NCBI lineage: Eukaryota > Metazoa > Arthropoda > Insecta > Lepidoptera > Pieridae > Phoebis > Phoebis sennae. The sequence continues at coordinate 166,058 of LQNK01002490.1, read as the reverse complement.
AATGACGTCTGTTTTTGGTGTTGTTGTTTATCAGATTCGACGAATGTACGCATATGGTATTATAACTTGATGTCTATATTTTTTTATACGCATAATATCTTGTTGGTTCTTTGATTAAAAATTTTTAGAAAATTTTAGCGACTTTCTTTTAAAAATCATTTTTAAATGCGTTTTAAGAATCTTTTCTTTCTAATTTAATACTATATTTATTTGAACAATAATTTAAATGAATGAATGTCTGCACTTCTGTTTCCGTTGTCGTATAAAACCTGACCTCAACTGACTCTTTTAGAATATTAAATAGCAATTTTATGACTTTTCGAAAGAATGAGACCAAAAAAGTCCTAATTTTATAAGTACAATTTCGATTTGGTATGACCGCTTGATTCTCTTTAAACGTTAAAGTTATCTATAAAAAAAACATCAAAAGATATCGTTTCAGAGCTAAAGAATCGAGGTAAATTTTGCATCACACTGCATTGAAATCATAATTCCTTCCCACGTTACATTTAGCCGAATTTAAGAAACCTGGAAACCACGTGTTTCGCAACCTAAATCTATCTTTGAAACCTAGGCATGTAACGTTCCCCGAACACCGAAATCCATATGAACACTGTTCTAAGAAACTTCACAAAAAGCCACCGACCGCTTTACGATTCTAACCACGTAGACAATAATAATACAATTAATTCCGTTTGTCACATCTGATAAACGAATACAGAGTTAGATATGCGATTAGTCACACCTTTATCTCCGAGGAATAAAGGTTAGATTCGTATATCTGATCGCGTGATAACTTTGCATGACTATATATGAAAGTTGGAGTGGGGGCACTTCCACTTGGGAGGTAATCTCTGAGGAAAATTGTGTTTCCTTAACGTAACCTCATCTATACGCATAAAATAATGTATTATGGTCTAGACGCATTAAAGTTTATGTTGATTTATTGCATTTAAACTGCGTTTTTCTCCTTGTATAATAAACAAGTAAGTTTTAAAGGATTGGAATTATTGTTGTCATAGACAGGTAAGCTTGTATTAGGAGGATTAATTAAGCGATACTGTTAGACCATGGTGAGACGAAACAAGTATCATTTGTTTTGTGCCTCAATAAAGAAGGTCGAGAAAGATTAACAGTAGAAAATGTTTCGTTTTCTGGCCATTTGACTTTCGGGTCTCTTCATAAGTCGAAACTATAATTGAAGTTTTAAACGTCCTCAAACTTCTCTTTGACTAATAATGAATACATACTGAAAGAATGACTGCCCCTTTCTAAAGACTTTTGCATCTATACAAATACAAATATTATAAAAAATGGTTTATTTATTTAAAAACACTAATTTTCGAAATGCATTAAAATTATTGCTACTACTTATAATAGACATGATCATAAGCACGGGTTTTAAGGTATCATTACGCAGGTGAAACCGTAAGGTACAGCTAGTATACTGTAGAATTTTCTCTCAGCATAATATTTCACCACATCACTTAACAAGATACATATTACATTAATGATATTCCAGTAATTATATACTAAAGCCCACTCCTGTAATTGACTCGTTAAGCCTAGCTGACATTTGTGGAAAGACATGATTTATGGATTGAAAACGAAGTCGGTATGCAATTTAAATTTAATTATAATTGCAATTGAATACTCGCATTCTCTACGGGTAGAAGCCATTTAAAAATAATTAGAAAAAAATTAATGTTATCTATATTTTCATGTCAAAATGTATATTACAACTAGCTAAATTCTAATAAAAATTATAAAGACAGATTAATAAAATCTATATAAATTTAGAGGTTAATGAAGAAGAATCGGAACAACCATTGTTTTTTATTTTAACTTATTAAAAAACAAACGGAATACTGATTTGAATGTTAAATAGTTTATAATTTTACCATAGCATAAAAACCTATATACATACATCTTTACCCGTGTACATTATACAAATGATCAATTTATACTATTACGAACGGATGCCGAATGTCATTCGAAATTTAAAACCGCAAGTTGCGCACGCGCTGACATGACTCACAAACAATAGGGTCAATATGGCCCTGTCGCATAAACGATGATTTTATAAACCACAGACTGGATATTTTTTACAAATTAACACTGGCAACATATTTAAATAGTCATCCTTTTTTCGCTGTCGCGGTGTTGAATTCAATTTTGGAACAGCTTTTAAAACATATTTTAGTTTTTAAAAAATAACACTGCCAACATACAAAATATTCTTATTTTTCTTAATTGCCAGTCTAGAATTCAACGTTGGAATAAGTTTTAAAAGCTGTTCGAAATTTGAAACTAAGCGCACGCGCCTCGAACATGAGTCAGAGACGCAATAGGGTCAACGTCGCTCCGTTGCGCTATACGATATAACCATAGTTCACTTACCAAGTTTTGATTGGTACTTTATGAATGGACTTAATGAATTTGATACTTTAACTTTCTCTTTAACAACTAATTACTTGATACGTCTAATACAAATCTAGAGTTATTTTGCCTTTTTTATTATGTCTTATATATGTTCCTTTTAAAAAATATGTATTTAATGGTAAGCTATTTTACAAAAGTCAAAGTTCTTGTATGCATAAGATTCTTATGAACAGCAACTTAAAAAATATACAAATACACAGTTTTTTATAAGACATAATTTAATATATACTGCTGAGGTAATCAAAGAATCACACTTCATGTATTTTACTTATGTAAATCAGCATGTGAACAAAAATATAACATACCAAATTATTATGCCGCTTATGTTGTGGAATATTTTATGTTCTGTTCGTAAGTAAATTAATGTAATGATTTAATTATAATATTAATGTGTGACATTGTTCGCCCGTTATAGCTCTCGACTCCAATAAAGATGTTATACTTGGTTTAATGAACTCATTTTGAAATTATTATTAGTAGGTATTTTGTACCTTTGCTCTATGTTTTTTAAGGGAAGTAATGTATTTAAAACGGTTTATTACTTAATTCCTCTTAGCATATAGATCTTTTTAAAATATCATTTCTACTCAAAAATACATTTAAAGGAAACAATTTTACTAAGTTTTAAATCTACTTACGGTTTTATCCAATAACCATTTTAGATAATTATTCAAATTGAAATCAGTTTATGTCCTTTTTTAAATATTTTCGTTCTTTCTTTCAATATGTTCCACAAACTTCAAGTTTTGTTTCTTGAGCTATATCAGCGATAAATTTGCCTTTTAAATTATTGTTCCCATTTTATCATACATTTTTAAGCTAATTATTTCACGCATAATTTATAAAATTTCTTGATACTGAACAAAACACAATTTAACTATTTAATAAAATATCAAAAAGTGTCACTACACTATACAAGCGCCTACATCGCTACGAAGGTTCAACCACGAATACATTATTTCGTCTCAAGTAGGCGAATTCTCGATAGATATGAAGCCGACGACAAATTGTTATTGCCTACTAATCGATCCGACCGAATCGATTAGGGAATCGGTTTACTGTATTTGAGATAAACTTTGATAGTAACGATGTTAATTTGTATTAAATTTCAGTTATAACGGAGGTTTCTGACTTAATTCATTTTTATATAGATTAAAAACATTTTTGCCAAAAAAATAGAACCGACTTCCTCGCTCTAAAAAGTAGAAAATAACTTTTATTTCATTTTTGTTGAAATCTATACAAAGTCGGTGCAAAATCTTGTTAAATTGAAAATATATAAGGCACCGACTTTGTATAGATTTCAACAAAAATGAAATAAAAGTTATTTTCTACTTTTTAGAGCGAGGAAGTCGGTTCTATTTTTTTGGCAAAAATGTTTATTTTATCCTTTTTAGTGTCCTGTGAAGGATAATGACATCATCTAATCACAATTCAGTTGATATATACATCTTTAAACCTTAACCGCAGAGCTTATTCCGTTTATTTTCGAGGTGTTCCCAGGAATATCTTCCACATGGATGATCAGACTTGAACCAAATTTCTATGGGACTACACATGAACTCTACTCTTTCGAATGCAAAAAAAAATTTCCAAATCGGTCCATAAACGCCGGAGATATGCGGTAACATACAAAAAAAAAAAAAAAAAAAAATACGGTCGAATTGATAACCTCCTCCTTTTTTGTAAGTCGGTTAACAAATGTTTAAAAATCAACATACATATAGAAGTCATAATATATAGAGTTTTCGCAAACATATTAAAATTATAATTAAATATACTGTTTGTATAAAAAGTGTTAACATAAAACTACCTTAATTGTATTATTCATTTCTATCAATGTTCTATCTCTGTAATGCGATAAATCAAAGACAAGTGTAATGATATCACACACATTAAAATCGCCAAATTAACATTTATTGTCTATGACATTAAGGTGACATGTCTGCTCCTTTGCCTTATTTAAAAAAAAAACAAACCAACATGGCCGCGCGCATTCCGATTGCATCTAATAACCTCAAAATCGAATGCAAAATGGCGAATTGAAATGACGCCGATTCATTTAGCATTCCGACATGCCATAACAGCGTACGCATTTTCATTTGGGACCATTGTTTCACAGATATTAGTATTGATTTCAATAAATAAATTAATCGTATGCCATCACAAATAGCATTGGTTTGGCACGCGTCGACAACGGATGATGAATCGATAATGTTGGCCAGGCTGATTGTGATATTATAGGGTTCTGTAGATTTTTGTTGGTGACTTAATTCGGAAATACAGACTTGAAGAACTCATCAGAGATTTTTTGTATTATAATATATTTCATTGTTTATTATTGCCCTTCATATAAAGGAAAACGAATCGTTTTACTTACGGACCTACTCCTACTAGGCGTCTAAAGCATTTGTATAATAAACGTGGCGGTAACATAACCACCATAACTTGGTTCCGATTGGTTGTTATAACCATTCGTTAATGAAAACGATTCGTATGTATGTATGTTGAGCTACCGTTCGATTAGTCTTGTCGAATCAAACAATTTTTTAACAATCAATTTCAATATAATTGAGTGAACATACTTCGTAGAGCATATAAACGTGGTTACAATGTATATTTATTATAGACTAACTGCCCAATGCTTGAAGCATTAGAAGCACAATAGACATAACAAGACATAATTAAACTGTTTTTAAACTCAGCGTATTTGGAAACTTCTGGAGTAAGTACGGTGGTGTTCACTTAACATTGAATCATAAATGCTTTGCTTATATTACTCAATCAAAGGAAATAGTCAATGCATGAAATTTAACACAAATGATTAATAATCTCGCAACACATAGGATATTTTCATAATTATATATGCAGACGGAGTAGCAAACAGGAGCTATTAAATAAATAAGCGAATCCACTGAACCAATACCCATTACGCACAGAACATTAAGATTGAAATTTTTCATTGTAAACAAACTATTTCATTTAGTAGTCAAGTCGCGGTATACTGGAATGTAGGTGTAAAACTGAACCTACAAACAATAATGCAGGGCTTGCAAATTACCTGTAAATAGTCTTTAATATGTCCATTATGTTACAATTGAGCGGAATATTAAGATTGTAAAATGTAAATGTATTATTTGGTAGCACGCATCACGCGAACGCAAAATTAAATCAGATCTTTGCACTTATATCCTGGACCCTGGTACTGTGATGATTTTTGTAATGGATTATTTAATTGCAAATTAATTTTAGATACGACCTCGATAGAGAAGACCTCATGCGCGCTACCAAATAATACCTACATATAGTATGATTTGTTGTGAACACAACATTAAATAAGATCTTTGCACTTATGATATCCTGGTACCTGATTATTTAATTGCAAAATATTTTTAGGACAAATTCATAACGATTTGTTTCTGCAGAATCCGTGGAGGTGTATGTACTCGTAAGCCACCGAGTTAAGTGTTCTTTCTGTTACCTTTTTTTTGTATCTGTGTATGTCATATTGTTGAGTATGCTCTGTTTTATGATCGTTTGTGTATAGGCAAATACGACATTGGCTAGTTCTATCAATCGATACTTCTTTAAATGAAATATGTGTGGAAATGGAAATACTTTGGCGTCACAATATTTCTTAACATCGAAGCTAGACTGACTCTTTTCCAAAATCTAATTATTAATGCCTCATCAAATATATTTGAAACTTGTAATAAAAGTCAAAATATACAGGTACATGACTAATTGAGTATAAACTACAAATCATCGATACCCGATGGTATATATTGAGTCATGAGGCGATGCTTGAATATTAATTTAGTTACGATTCCTATTAAAGTATAGTTTGCCGATATTTTGTGGTGAGGAAGAAAACTCCAAAACAAAGAACGACCTTTGACGAATGACTCCACGGTTTCACCCGCCTAAATTTCCCGTTCATCCATTTATTCATTCATTCGTTCCCGTTCCCGTGGGATTTCCGGGATAAAAAGTATCCTATGTTTGTCTCCCGGTTCTAAGTGTACCAAGTTTTTTGATGCTAATAAATATATTTATATTTATTTGTAATCTAAAACTAATATTCCTCCATACTTTATTCGACCACATTTTTATTATAAAAGCTAAATTTTAATTGAATGAAACGCGGCTGAATAGTTTTATTAATATAAATATATTAAACAATAACGTCTTTAGTTACATTTGGATTTTATGGCTATAATCCGCATACGCTTACAAAAAGAGATAGCATTTGAGATTAATTAATTTTTTTAACCTTATAAAGTTCGCGAGAACTTCACATTCACATTTAAGTGTTCAAACTTTTACTTTTTTATCAAAGTTTTTAAGTACTTTGTAAACGATTCCAAGCTATTACAAAAACATTTATCCTTATCTAGACTATTTTCCTCTTCAGGGTAATCTAGATTCCGATCAGGGCAGCTTGCAGACTGCTCGGTGCTTGCAATTAAATATTAATAGTTTACATTAACTTATAGTTGACTGTTATGATTCATTGAAGTTAAGGAAAATGTGACGTCAATTGGACTGTCATAGGCATGCGTAATATCGATTTTGAGTAATAATATAATGCATTGTTGTATTTGGGTTCAAGCAATGTTGATCAAAAAAATATATATCGCAAATAATATTATGGCTACCACTTATTTTGAAAAGTGAGAAGACTAAAGACTACTTGAATTTCTTCCTTCGAATTGGTGGTAATGAAAAATAAAATATGTATATGACGTTTCAAAAGAGCTTTCAAAAAAGCCAATTTGGAAAAATAAACGATTTGAGTTTGAGTTTGAGCTCCTTGTAGGTGGGAAATATTTAAACCTATTTTCAATTTGGGTATAAAAAACACAGTCTTTTAATGAATTACTATTAGATTTACATTTACATGGTTCCAACGAAAAAGTTTTCATAACTTCATCCTTCATATAGTTTAAGTTGTTGAAATCCATCGATTATGAATCAGTCTGTCATGGCATTGTATCGTAACTGAAAAGCTAGTCATTTACGTATAAATATTATAGATAACACTTATTAAATTTAGAGATAAATTGCAATATATAGCTGAAATAAAAACTAGTTCGTTCTTTTGCATAGGGTTTGAATATATTTTTAAAGAAAATTAAATTTTCCTTTCGGCGTCCTCTAAGTGAAGCATATAATAAATCTACATTCAAGACCAATTCCCCGTATAATTACTTATCGTTGTCTTGCTTTATCTCCTCGCGTGTCCATTCTTAATCTGGAATATTAAGTCCATATTTAAGCGTGGACAGGTGAACTGACAATTGCAGAGTGCACTGGACACCGCCTCTCGCTGCCTTTGAGATCGCCGCTTGCCGTCGACCAATAGCGGCCGATCCAGCCGACCAATGGCCGGCGCGCATCGATTACTGTATCTGTATCGATACGCGCTGAAATTGTTCAAATTTGGAACTGTTTTGACAGTTTAGTTTTTAATTTTTGGTGGGGAAAGTTCAGTGCCAGTTGTGATCATGTAATCAAGCACAAATGAAACCTGGTTGTGAAGATTGGTTATGCAGATACGCGCTGAAATTGTTCAAATTTGGAACTGCTTTTGACAGTTTAATTTTTAATTTTTGGCGGTGAAAGTTGCTTGCCAGTTGTAATAAAATAAAATAAATTTTGTTGCGTTTAATAAGTAGATACACACAGAAATTTTTCAAATTTGGAACTGTTTTTATTGACAGTGTATACCACACATAGCTATGTGGATTGTTCGAATTTCGAACGGTTTTTGAAAGATTATTTTAAATATTTAACAGGGAATATGGCTTGTCAGTTGCCGTATAATGTTATGTTTTAGAGACAATTTAAATAAAATTTATTAAAATTTAGGACTGATAGTTCAGTCCATATAAAATACTAGAATTATAGTACCTGTATTTTCTTAAATATTTTTAACAGACAACATTAGCTAATTAAAATTAGCTAAAATAATTGCTATAAGATCTACATCAACAATGAATATATCAATTACCTTATTATTGCAAGAAATACTCACGCAAGCGGAACCACAGGATAACGTAGTGAAGACATAAAATATCTAACCATCTATTTGTATGAAACAGTTGTGTAATGGTTTCCCGGAAAAACAGAGCAAGGTAATTTTACACGCCGCGTTATGTAGAAATTATTGTTTTTATACGAATTCAATAGACATACTTGGAAGTATGACATTAATAACATAGTAGATGCTAAGTTTATAAATATACTTTCGACACCGATATACCTATGTGGAATGCGATGATTCACCACATTTTAGTTAAATAGCATCCAAATTCAATAATCGTCAATTTTTTTTCTATAAGACTATAATAACTCATTTAATGTTACCAGTTACCACCCTACGAAAAACAACGTAAAATAAACCTACTGAAATGCTTAATCCTGCAATCATTCTATCTCTCTATCTATGTCCTTACCTTTCATTTAGAACGGGGAGGAAATCATCAGAAAGATACTACTACATCGATTCTAGGGGAAGAAGACGCAGTTATGTGGGATTTTACCTATGTCTTTCTTTATCTCTCTATCTATGTCTCTAAATATGTCTTTCTCTATCGCTATGTCTGTAGTATTCCTGCTTCTATAACACCACATTATTCCCTGCTTTAGTTTGTTTCCCTCTACCTCCAAGGCCTCCAAGATATTAGCGAACCTAACTTCTAGTATTAGCTTACGTTACTCGAAAGAAAATAAACATAACTGCTCGTTTTCATACTATCATATGAAAACATCTACACCTCTACACACATACCTAGATTTCATATTTTAATAACAAATTCAATCATTCTATGCAACATGACGCGATAGAAATGATATCGTAATAAAATGACAAACGAATTCGATTATTAAAAATGGAATTCCAAACTTAAACATTCGAATATCGAATTTAAATTATTCGATTAACAAAAACACGTTTAAAAATCGATGCGACCAAAGATAGAATTGAATTTTAAAACATAAAGCAGGAGCGGTGATACAATCGGGTTTATCGAATTAACTTTGACTGTCCCGACACTAATTGTATCGATATGGGTTAAAAGAAAAAATGCAATGGCGGGTAACATGAACGATATGTCCGATTTTAGAACGAATTTGCTAAGGAAGCCAATACTGTGTTGCTAATACATGAAAATTATAAAATGTATTGTAAGAATATTGTTTCTGAGGAAATAAAGATTTAACCTAACTTGCTATTATGCATATTATGAAAAAGAATACAAAAAATACTTCGAATAGGAACATTCAAGAATTTGTTCACTTCCATCAATATTCATAGAACTTCAAACACGTTTACTCTCGATTCAGGCATTTAAATAAAAAAATAATTACTTCCAACACGCATGCTCTGTAATATTAGCATAGAAATAAACTCGATTTCCTGCTACGTCACCTGGTCGTCCATTTTGAATTGCAAATGCGTTCAGATTTTGATTTCGAACGCCTCTTGTGTAGGCGGTTAAAGTATGCCTTGATTTTTTATTGACAGACCGATTTGAGACATTGAAATTAAGTTTTTATGCTGCCAGTTTGAAAAGTGTGACGTTTCGTTTTTATTTTTTATTTTTTGAGATTGAGTTAAATGGTCTTTGTAGCTGTAACAGAAAAAAAATGTGCTACTTAGCACATTTTTATTGGCATGTGGCAATCTAAACTACATCTGAAGTTTGTTTCTAACAATTTCAGTCTGTAATGTTCCTTTTTTCACGAAGTTTAGACGCTAGTTCCACGTTCAGTTTCTACTAGAAGGAAATCTAAATGCATAATTAATGTGCTCACCTATATTAGTGACTTTCATGTACAATGGATAATTCACCCATGGAACCGTTAATTTAATATTGTTAACATTGCGGAAAAACTGCTTTATTGCGACCTATCTCAACAAAGAAAGCCATTGTCGTCGTGTATGTGGTATTTCTAACTTTTGTTTGATAATATTTGACTTGAGCACTATGATTCTTGACTCACGAGGTTCTATTTTTAATTCGCTACGTACATATCTAAGCAATCAGAACATTATCATTATAATGATTCTTTGATAATATTAACCTTCATTTTTTCAGTCTCTAGCACCGTACGGTTCTCAAAATAAACCGTTAAACGCTCGCGAGTGGGAGGGACTTCGAACGCTTAATAAAATTATTTTTAAGTTCTTAGAACCCGTTTTATTCTTTGCATTTTATTTCCATAGCACGAGTTATAATTTATATTCATTTCAAGGTGTGAACGTCAGAACTTTCTTCGCAAAACGGTTGACAGTTGTCAATCTGTCAAATGTCATTTTTTTTCTTTTTATAATGGCGCGTCTACACGGTAGATGACATTTACATTTCGTAATATAAATAGTGTAATGTATGCCGGGAATTAATTACATTTAAATAGGTGTTTGCATATATTTGCATTGGAATAGGGTTAATGCAGTGTTTCGTCGTAATATATGATATATATAGTACAAGACTCGAATGACGTTACAGACATTGAGAAATTCATTGGGGCTTTCGTTGATGAAATTTCATTTCTGAGTGCCAAAACAGGACTGGAATTTACTTAAAAGCATTAAAATATTCACTACCCCAAAACGCATACGAAAAATATTATAGCTATTATGTAATAAGAACATTGCAACACAAACTATAACGTTGTATTACCATAAAATAATAATATTTTTTATATCATTACAGGTAAGCAAATCCCATTCTTATTGTGGAAGAGTTAAAATGCGGTAAGTCATTAATAACCATTAGTAACAAAATAACAAAGTCGGCAAAAATATCTATTTGTTTCTCAACTTTATCTATGCCAAGTAAAATACATTTTCACTATCACTTAGACTTACTTTTTAGGGTTACCTTATAATTCAATGTGAATTTCATGCCTTAAAAAAGGTCCGGTCAAATTGGACATACATAACACGAAGCCCTAAAACGTTCTTAAGGAAAATAGAAAGAAGTTTCTTCTGCTCCGTGAATAGCAAGTTTAGTCAGAACTTTGCGTCACAGTCTCACCTACGTCAATATAAAGAATAGCATACACGTCCATTCATGATGTCTGACAGTGGTTCCTGTCGCCCTACATGCGACACAAAGACGCCGTCACATCCGACGTGCAACATAATCACGCATTATTTATATTAGTTAATCATTTCGTGATTAGTAACCGCTAATTTTACGTCAGTAATGAGTAAAGTCACTCATTGCCCGATTGATACGTGACGTGTGTGCGTAATTCTTTTGTGAGTTTTACTCTTAGAATGTAGTTGTGTGAGTGAATGATTAGAACTATAGAACGATTCATGAATAAATGCAAGTTCACTGCACTACGGGATGGTATTTGGTTATTTACTAGCTCACCAGGCGAACTTACGTGAAGACGTATTTAACACAGGTATTGTTTGTATGAAAAAAAATAATTGTGGTTTTTAATTATTCTATTCACAATTTCCTAATATTTTCTCACCGTTTGCACTTTCGCTGGACTTCCACGAATATTTCAAGACTAAAATTAGTCAAATCGGTTCAGCCGTTCTTGAGTTTTAGCGCGACCAACAACCAGCAATTGATTTTTATTTATAAAAGATGATTTATTTCTGTGTGAGTTATTCATTTATTTCTTACACTTTCTGTGTTGAGAAATACAAAACGAGTGTTGGTAGTATAGGTTACCAATGCACATTATACGTATAACGTACATATCACATGATGTTAACTAATCACAATCAACCTGATCGAAAGTCTACCTGTAAACTGAAATAGCAACTTTTTAAACGATAGTGTTTTGTGCCATGAATCTCTAAATACTTCTCTTTATACGTATCTTTCCTCATGTTATAATATTCTGTGGCTTTCAATAAACAAATTATAAGTTAATTCAAGTCTTATGAATATAAAAGTTTCACGACCAAATGTAATGAACATAAAAAGAACCGCGGTTATGCATCGTGTGACCGTTTGTCACGAATGATTTTGATGAATGAAGTATGTTTTAATAAACGAATTATTGTTATAGATAACAAAGATTCGTATACTGATTGTAAGCTGTTCGAATTTCGAAGTTGATTCATTTATTTCACATTTGAATTTAACTGTTCTTTTTTCAGTTTGCTATTTTGAATCTCGAACATTTTATCTATGCCTCCGACGCAGCCTAAGATTATTTTACCATGGACTAGGTAATTCTGAATTACGTTAAGTGAATACAGAAAAGCCTATGTTTGCATTTTGGTAATCCTCAACTGATGTTATTATTAGTATAGAAAAATTTATATCTAAACTTTCAGCTAGTCCAAATCTGCAAACTATTTTCAATTGTAGTTTCTTAGTATTTATTGTTAAAGTGACAACGTAAAAACATAATTTATGAAAATTTCGACTTCTATTACGGTTTATGAGATACCTATAGCCATACAGACACACAGGAGAGGCTTAGTAATAGTCTCCCGTTTTTAGGTAGGTACCCTAAAAATGGCAAAATATTCAAACAATTCAAATCTGGCAACCCTACTAATCTCCCCATAGCGACAAATCATAGACATCGTAGCTACCTTGTCATAAATCGAACAAACGTTGGCGTAAAATCAGTGGTTAGACTTGTAATTGCACCGAATTATACACCCAGTTAAGATAACATACTATATCAATCAATTCTGTACACTGATAAATGTTGTTTTATGTTCATTTGAATGGTTCTTTAGGCGTTGGGTTGTTAATTGTGGAATTTATGTATTTTCTTTAATACTTAAACAACTTAAAAGTTTTCACTCTTTCTCTGTTTGTCCTATTTTATCTGGTCATCTGACTGCCTTTTTAGTCCAATGGTTGCGTTCTTAACTACAGATCGAGGGGCCTCGGGTTCGAATACTGAGTGGGGCCAAAAAATTTCGATAACAGCCAAGTCAGGAAGTTGGTGGTGTTGTTACACCCCCGTGCCTACAAGAGCACTTAAAACCGTTGGTCCTGATCTCTAGAGTGCACTTGCGTTTGCGCACACACTTGCACTATTATATCTGTCGCGAAGTTAAAGAGAATATACTTAATACTGTAGATAGTCTTCTAGCTGCTGTAGATAGAAAACTATCTACAGTATTAAGCATATTCTCATGCATGATAATGATTCAGTATTTTTTTAATAGAAATCATCACTGTATTTAAATTAGCATATAGTATGGTTATTTTATTTTTTCTTTTTATATAGTTTTGTACAATCAATGTTTAAAACCTTTTTTTAATTGCTGAAAACCAGCGTGTCGAGTTGAAAGGCTAGGCACATTGTG
>LQNK01002490.1:135720-151943 GCA_001586405.1 Phoebis sennae | reverse complement strand
GATTAAGTTATAGGACAATTTTGCTCCTTGGGATATATTTATAGTAAGAACATATTGCAGTACAATAAATAAATGCTCTTTCAAAAATTGCTTAAGGCTAAAAATTCAGACTGAACTCACAATAACCGTATATTCCCCACGGAAGGTCAACGCTATTTAAATATGGACGGCCATGTTTATAGTTGGGAACCTAAACAGCGGCGGTAACCCGACGCGTGTTTAGACTGATCTTGATGAATGAAATGAATGATTCTTTGAATGAGTGATGGAACTTTCTGGAATATCCACGGAATCATAGTGCAATTTACAGTTTCGTAGACTATTCTAGAATTTACATATAACTATAGAGTTCAAAACAGAATTTACTTTACACTAACCGTTAATTGATGAGTTTAAATAAGATAAAATGTATTTGGAATTTTCTACATGATTTGTCTTTTAGAATATTTTTTTCTAATAGAATAGTTGGTAATAAAATGAATTTTATAACTCCTTCATCGAATGGTTAGTGGTAACATAGAAATTTCTGTTAATTTCTGATAACGTTCACTTTTATAAGGTATGTTGGTGATTTCAAAGACAAATTTTTGTGTTAAAGCTGTTTATTGAGAGAATAACTTTAGAAGTATTTTCTTACAAATCCCTCAAAATTAAAACGACTCATTCAACAAATTTAGAGGTGGCAAAAGAATTTAATGTTGCCAACCATTTCTCATATTACGATACAAGCATATATATTCGCGAATGTTAAATTAACGTGCAGTATTTAGCTTAAAAATTGCGGCAGGCGTCGTGTTTCACGTTTTATTACCGAGATATATGGCTCGAAAATTTGCTACGGTGGATTTATTTTACAGTGGACTGACGGGTTTGAACTAACGAAGTAGAGGTAGTTTGGAGCTTGTGAAACGTGTGTTTTATATGATTACCTCAAAATATACAAATCTAGAATAGTGTAGAATATTTTTTATGTTACATCAGGCAAGGGGAGCATGCGGTTCACCTGAATAGTGTATTTAAAAAAATAGTGTTTTGCTTGTCACATGTTTAAGTGTTTTCAGTTTCAAAACTGGAGAATATTTTGTTGTCTATCATTCGAAACTATTTTCAAATGATTGATATGATTGTATTCATTTAGTTTCTTCTTATTTTAGTTATATATTTAGAACACTTATATAACAACGTTTCATCGAACCTTTTGTTAGTATGCAAAGAAGAAATATTTAGAATAATTTAGCTCTATCTAGAGGCTAATGTACATACACATGTTATGCTTAATTTTTATTCTATATAAAAATAAAATAAAGTTATTTTTTTAATTTTTAGTAAGAGGAAGTTTGTTGTATTTTTGGGCAAAAAGTTATTATTTTTCCGGTTTTAGTGACGTACTCACCATCCACAGCAGAACTAGTCCGAAATCAGCATCAGTATAAATATAGTTAAAACTTAACCGCAGTGCTTATTCTCTTGATTTTCGAGAAGTTCCCTGGAATATCTTTCACATGGATGATCAGACTAGAACCAAATTTCTATGACCACAATTACATTCTACTCTTGCAAAAATAATTCTTCAAATCCGGAGATATCCGGTAACATACATAAAAAAGGTCGAACTGAAAAAAATAAAATGTTTATGACATTTCGCAGAATATTACAATTTCTAACTAGAAACTCATATTTATATGCGAAATATAAAATTTAACATCGTTTTACTAACACGGATTGTGTCCTTGCTTGATTTAGCACGCCGTGCGATATGTAATCTACACCTTCATGGTGCAAATTGTATCTGTCTGCCCGGTTACAGCTAGGGAACGAATTGACTGTTTGATAAACAAGGCAAAAATTGTTAACAACTTAATTTTTATGTTTGGGTATACGATTAAATTAATATGACGATGAGTTATAAATGCTGAATATTATTTATTGTAGTTGTTTAAATATAGCCATAGAAACCAATTGCCCCTTGTTAAAAAATGTTGTTTTTTCTGTTATGTGAAACCACCATGGTAAACAAGCTTAATTTATAATAATCTATGAAAAAAACAAACTGACCCATAAAGAAATCAATCTTTCGCCCTCCTTTTCGTGATTCACAAGCGCCATTTTGAAATATTATATAGCTTATGTCACTAGAACAATTCTAATGGATCGAACAACACCTCAAATGTCAAAATCCGTTTAGCTTTTTGGTCTGTAGATCATTCCAAAAAATGTATATACAAATATGTAAACATAAAATCGAAAAATTTCACCCTCATGTCGCAGTCGTAATAATAAAAAAGACATGAAACAGTCATACCATAAGAGAGGGCATAAGGTACATTATCTATCTATCTTTATCTAAGTACAGATAGATGAATATTTTTCCCTTGGTCAACGCGTCACACGCGAACGGCTGAAATAGTTTCTGTGATTATTTTTTGGTTATGTCAATTATTGACAGAAGATTGTTTTTTATGTAAATAAAATGTTTAGAAAATTGACATAATAAGCTATAAACTCAAAATTTAAAAATCAACGACAATCCACCATTTAAGCACATAATACGCAATAAGCTGGCAACACTCGGTTAAACGTCAGAATCGTTTCAAAATCGCAGTTCGTTGCATGTAGCTGGCAATAAATCATGTCCGCCGTCACTAGCAACAGTGTTGCCGTCGTAAAACGAGGCGTGCGTACATAAAACCATTTGGGAGATAATACGATCGCTTCTCAGAACGAATTTGGTACGATTTTAAGCAAGCTTAGTTCATAAGTGTTGTTTATTGCACGAAACATTTAGTGACAGTAAACACTAAATTACGGTAGTCGTAAAATTATTATTCGTTGGTAAATTTAAATTGCAAAATTAGCCTTCCAGATGTAATACAGAAATTTACCAAAAATAATGTTGAGCAATATTTTCTGTCCTACCTTCAATAAGGAAGACAAAATAAAAAACACATTAACGCAAATATTACATCACATATTTTATAGTTTTATTATATTTTGTATGAATTTAATAATTAATAAAAAATATTCTGTTAGTTATAAACTTAATTTTAATTAATATTGATGTAATAAAATAACAATAATATGTATAAACTTTGCATGACGGAAGGGTAGAATATAAAAGGACAAGTTATTCACATAATACCAACCATATAAGTATATTCAGGCAAATAAATATATTTCAGTTCATTACATAATGAAGGTTTATGCTTCGGCTGTTATTTTTAATATATTATATTTTGTCTTATTAAAGATATTGCTGAAAAAAGATGACCTCCTCCATTTTTTCATTGGATGAAATTTATGATACCAAAGCAAAGTAATCTAAAAACATTAAATAAGATTACTTTACTACGACGCAACGTAAACAATTCTTTCAAGGAACAATAAAACAACACGCAATATATAAAATCCATTTCAAAACATTTGGCTTCTCATTCAAATTTTTCCCTTCCAAAAACAACTAAAATATTATAATAAAAACTAACAAACCCGATAATACGCAATCTATATCAGAAATCTTTTACATTTCAAAGCGCAAAATTACACAAATTATTAATTGTAAAATTCACAACATAGTTACGTTATAAAAATTTTAGTGACCGTCCCACTCGTAAAGCGATTCCTGAAGTCTCGGTAAAGCCCTCAAAGGTGCCAGGCTCCTCATGATCATGAACGGTAGTTATTTATCATAAGTCTTAATCCATTATTATCAGTTCTTAAAGCTTATTACTGAATTAATACATGGAAGATAAAAAACCATGGAAAATAGTTCATAACAACATCAGGACAGTTGTTTGGGTCATTCGTTTATTTATTGTATTTTATATTACTTATACATAATATTTTATATCTCAATTATTTTGAAAAGAGTAACTACTTGAGGTTGCAGGTTCCTCTCGTAGACACTGCCTTTCGAATCGGTGATAAATAAAAATTAAAATATGTATGTGTTTCAAAAGAGCTTTCCAAAAAGCCAATTAAGAAAAATAAACGTATTGAATTTGAATTTATTATTCTATCAATATAGATAAGTACATTCAAGGCTTGCACGAACACGACTGTGTTCATTCATACATACGATATCGTCATCACGTCGGAACAGTCTCACTGCGAATATCATCTGTTTAAGACACGCCTCTGTGTCTGTATGACTTGAAAATGAAGTAAAAATCGTTAAAAAAGTGTTCTCATTTCAAAACGCAATCTTCAAACACGTAAAATCAAAAACTCGCGTAAAATTCACACAATATTATTCTCTCAAAATAGATATATACCGAAGTCAATCTTCATTCAAGGTTTGCACGATCAACACACACACAGTCACCTCATTCACCGATACGATATTTTCGTCACATCAGAACAGCCTCACTGCGAATATCATCTGCTTAAGACACGCCTTTGTGTCTGTGTGACTTGAAAATGAAGTAAAAATCTTCAAAAAAGTGTTCTCATTTCAAAACGCAATCTTCAAACACGTAAAATCAAAAACTCGCGTAAAATTCACAACTGAGTTGCGTGATAAAAATTTAAATCGGTCCGTCCCACTCGTAAAGCGATTCCTGAAGTGTCGGTAAATCCCTCAGAGGCGACAGGCCCTCAATCCTCCTGATCAACGGCACATAAATTAAGACATTTGTGCGTTTTAGATTTATTTACTGAATACGTGAAGGTTACGAGTAATGGTAATAACGGGTGTAAATTTAAAGATTTGTATTCGATTACGTAAAAGTTTAGAAGATCTTTGTTTTTCAATCCAATAATCTTATAGGATTTCTGAGAGGGTTACAAATGTAAAGGAATGGTGATCACTCATGCTGGTGTACATACTTGTGCAGTATTTTTAATATCTTCTAAGTACGGGTCTAAAAATAAAAATATAATAAATCATTTTTTATTAAAACTAAAATTGCTTTGGTTGACGTTTCAAAAAACTTCATAATTCGTATTTATGAAAAATATATGACGTGTTAAATTGGCGATATGAAGGACAGTAAAGAGACAAAAAGATACAATACAAAGTATAAAGTAAGGATGAGGATAAAGCTTTTATGTATCTTTTACAAACAAAACTATACACAATCTTATGATATTATTTTTATTTGAAGTGAAGATTTAGCTTACTTAGGGCAAAAGAAAAATTGGTAAAAACAAACCTTCAAATTATAATACGACCATAACTAAAGTACTCGTGCTTAAATCAAACCTTTGACAATTACAACCCGACCGCGGATAAAAGTCCACCCAACCAAGCCTCCATAAAACTTTAATGAAAACATATTTTACTCCATAATTTTCCCATAACGTCCTAACGGTTTTCAGCCAAGGAGTAAAACTGTCGAAAGAGCAAATAAAATAGCAAAAACATGGCCACTTCCAACCACGACCCGTTATGAACTCGAATATTGCGGGGTGACATACAATTGTACCGTTTTACAGGTTTCATGATTAAATTTATATTAACATGGTAGAAAATTTCATAAGTTCATTAATCATGTGAGTTTCCAAGGGGAGGTCAGTTATTCTTTCAATCAGGATCCTAATTCTCAAATTCAACGACATCTGCATGATATTCGGGCAAGCGAATCTTTATTACTGCATCTATTTATTTACCGTTAATTCAAATGTCTTGTCAATTTACACTGCCTCATTTATTCAAGTGGGAGTAGTAGAGTTGGTCAATTGAAATAAATTTAAATTCAATTAATTTGTGTCCTTATTTTTATTACATAACATACATCATGTAGTAGTGCAATAATATACTTTCCATATTTAATAAAATATTTTTAAAGGATTCTAATGGCGGTTTATTATACAACGAACACTTTACAGTGTTCAAAAAGTCGGGTAAATATTTAAGTAAATTAATGTATAATAAACCGCGTTTAAAATACTTATACATTATTATATATAATAAATAATAATATTTAAAGTTTAATCTTAAAATAACAAAAAATATAGATCGATTTCCTCGCTTTATTTATATCTTAACAGTAAATATAGTTCGACAATGTCAGAAACGTCTTTATCCTAAAATAGCTCTACTTTTCCTCAAGTAGCATGTTATAACATATGATACAGTCTATGTTCATCAGGGATAATGTAGCATTGCAATTTTTGAAATTGGTCCAGTAATTTCGGAGCCTATTCCATTCAAACAAACAAACAAAAATCATATCTTCCATTTTTATAATATTAGTGTTCCTGCTATATTGGTTTCACTTGAAAGTGAGGTCTGATAGGGAAAATTTCTAGTTTTCAAGTTTGATGTTCGATCAAAACATGCTGCGAAGAATCTTATACATTTTTGGTAAACAAACAGTTAATTCGATTCTCAAACTAACCCGTACAATCAAATCATTTGGATCCACCGATGTCACACCCAAGGACACGCAGATAACAATTGGTAAACAATGTTAGCACGTGGTCGAGATAATTGCTCAAACAATGGCACATTGTCTGGGATTCCGGCCGGCCATTCACATCTACTTTCAGATTTCTTTGGTTTTACGAACTAGCTTTTGTCGGGGGCTAAGCTTGCCCTGTATAAGCAAGCTTTTCATGATGTTCTATGCTAATTAGCGCATCAATAACATACATCAGGTATGTTATTGAGTCGATAATATAAACCGTGCCCGGTGGTTTCACTCGCCTACTAGCGTAACGTTAGATACACTTCCTTATAGTTTTATATGGTAGTGTATCGAGAAAGGCCTTATAAAGCCTTATAAGGTGATAGGCATACACTTTTACCGGCATGAAAATATCCTAAATATCCTACAAATCGGTTTAGTGGTTTAGGTGAAAAATCAAACAAAGTTACTCGTTTAAAAAGTATATAAACGATTTCGACTAAGATAATAATACTTTTCAAATCATACGGTTCACCCCTTTTTCTGACAAAATGGCACTTAAACAAAATATACTTCTTGGTCGATACTTGTAAGAATATAATTGCCTGACGTGTTACCATGACCAAGCGGTTATGTAATTCTGAGCCCTCCTGGAGAGCGTTAAATGCCAGTCAAAACCGGGTCGTTATCGTGTTCAATAATCCTATTGCTTATTCAGTGTTATGAGAGAAAAAATTGTATACAAAAAAACAGTTTGAAAAAGTTTTCATCGACAAAACGCCCCTTAGGACCGCTTTAAATGGAGAGGTCGTTGCTGAACGAAACAAAACTTTTGATACCACATACAATGAAATATTCAATATTTTATTTTTGGGAAATCGCAGTCCCATTATATGCTTCTATCAAATAGGTTCATGATTTGACGCGGGAATTATATAATACACATTTTAAAATAGAAAAATAGATTCAGACTATCAGTTGATTTTAAGTTCCCGACGCTCTTCAAAATCGGTACTACAAACAGCTTCAAATTTCAGTGCATTAAATCTTTAGTACTTCCAAAAGTAGTTAAACATAAAGTGATTGAGTAGCAACAAGAATATGAAAAAAAAACGAATCGAAAATCCATTCTCAATGTAAGGAATAAGACGTACAATATCCATTCCAAAGAGTTAATCCATCTAAACTTTAATAATAATCGGTCAAAAAAATGTTCACACCGACCGGTAAATTTGCACGGGCTCCTACAACAGCTGATTTTAGGCTGACCTATATATGACGTCGACAACAATAGGGCATTGTTCATGAGCGCATCAGGAGTCCCTCAAGGTGCTCGGTTCGTTCACACCTAGCTTTTATACCATTTCGTTCATTGTTTGAATCAGCTGTTTTGCTTGTGATGTTGCGTGAGGTAAAACATTAAGATTTTTGTAATTTGCTTGGATTGTCTTTAACTAGAGCTGAGCCACTTACTCTGTGGTTCGAACTAATTTCTGCTTTATAGTATTTATTTCCAACTATGACGATTTACAATAACTATCAATTGAAAATTTAAAACAAACTTTACAAGTTTTGGTTGTATTACATGTTGTTTTAAGTTTTGAAATATTTGTTTTTTATAGTTTAACTGAGAGAACAGGACCTATAGGTCCTATAGTATAGACACGGGTCTACTTGAGTGCAAAAAAAAATGGCCGCCCACTCAGCGTAGACTTACTGATTTTCAGTAAGCACGGTTTTGAACTATTGACAGCGGCGGTTATTTTATTTAGAACAAAATATATCATTAGTTATTCTATATTCTTGTTTCTCAGTCTCATGCCATTTTTTAATTAGGCTTTAGTTTAAATTTGGGAGAAAAATGAATACATTTTTCATTTTGTAAACATTTGAAGTCGCTGAATTGACAATCTCACAGTTTTATTCCGATCAGTATCAATGTAATTGTTAAGCATTGTCTTCGCTTTAAGAAGTCACGAGGCTATTGTTTATGTAAATAGATTAATAGAGTTGTTGGCTTGTTCACTCGTGCTTTATTGTATTAATCGATTTTAATATTGAAATTATTTCATTGAACACTTCTTATCTAATTTGTTTGGAAGTGCGTAGATCTATAGTGTTAGTGATTATTTATTTTCCTGCAATAATAATGATGATTTTACGTGTTTATAGACTTACGGCCATTTTCAAAAAAGTATCAAAGATCATAGATAAATTGTTGTCTCAGATTATATCATGGTAGATAGAGAAAAGTTAAAGCAAAGGCTATCCGTCGGTAGGATATTGAAATCAAAGTAAGTGCAAATAGATAGATGTTTCTGCCTTTAGTAATCAAAACATGGGGTAGATAGAATATTAAAAACGGCAATTATGGAAATTAGATGCATTATAATCTTAATAACTATCTAATCCCGCGATTTCACCCTTAGATAATGCGTCATCAACCTGCCTGTCACGATCAAACATTTTTCGAATCCTTTCGGTAGTTTTGTAAATTAACACGTTTAAACAAACAAACTTTTTCTTATTATTATATTAGTATCGATGGTAATATAAGAATTTGAATAAGTATTCATAAAAGCGACCTACGGTGACATCGCTAAGACTTAGCCGCTGCATAATAAAAAAATATAACACTCATGAATTCAAATTGATTAGTAGTAATTATTTGAAGCTTAAACAAATACCCTTCACTATTTCTATACATTATTATTCAATAAGTTATTTCCATTTAATAAACAAACCAGTCCATTTCTATTAACGCAGTTAAAACGGTAGTGAACAAAAAAGGTGACATGATGAATAGTTCAACTTAATCCCTCTTATCGCGGCACCTCCCGTGCGGTCCAAATATGAAAGATGGGACTTCATACAGATAACACTTCCAAGTAATAAGCTCTAGGGACTGGATTTATTGTTGCTTTGATTGATTTTCAATGACAGTTTTAATCCATATTGGTTTTTACGTGTGTGATCTGTCAAAATTCGAACAGCCACGGTCGAGATTTAAGAAAAATATAGTTCACAATTCGAATTGGAATTCTAGAATATTTTGTGATCTGTCAAATTTCGTATTTGGAAGTAAATATTACCAGAATATGCGTTTGTGATCTGCCAAAATTGGAAGAACCTTATTTATTTATTTATTTATAACTCTTTATTGTACGATTTTTACAAAATAATATATATAGAAACACTATATACATATAAACAGAAAGGAAAAACAGTTTAAATTCATCGTACAAAAGGCCGGCCTTATTGCTAAAAAGCAATCTCTTCCAGGCAACCTGGTAGGAAAGGATATTTGAGAAAAAAAAAATACGCGAAGGCGCAAGACAAACACAAAAGAGAACATGTCAAAAGAAAAAAAAATAAATATAATAATAATAATATAAAAAATAATAAAATAATAATAAAATAACATAAACTAAAAAAATAATAATAATATTTATATACTAATTATATATATAATATAATATACATATGTAACAATAATATATACACATATATATCTATCTATACATAAAAAAAATACATAATATGATATATATATAAGAAAAACAGCAGGATTAAATAGGAATATGAGCGACAAATAAAAGATTTAGCAAAAACAAGATTAAGTAGGAGATTGCGCATAGTGATCTTTTAATAAAATTTTAAAAGATCTAAGCGATTTCGCACGTCTTATGCATTCAGGCAAAGCGTTCCACAGTTGGATTGCTCGAACAGTAAAGGAAGAACTAAAGAAATTAGAACGGTGGGAAGGTGTCGAAAGTGTTAAGAGATTAGAAGATCGAAGAGAAATAGAGCTACAGGAACTTAGATATATGAAATTGTTCTTCAGGTATGACGGCGTCTTTGGGTCGAACAGCACACAGTATAGGAGGTGAAGAATATGAGTATTCCGGCGCTGGCGGATGGGAAGCCATTTAAGCTTTTCGCGAAATTCAGACACATGGTCGAATTTACAAACCAAACCAAAAATAAATTTAATACAGAAATTTTGGAGCTTCTCAAGGGTGTCAAGTTGATATTCGTAAAGGTCAGGATAGCAGGAGTCAGAGTAATCAAGGAATGGGAGAAGGAGGGATTGAGTCAGCGCAATTTTTGTAGAGATCGGCAGAAAGTTACGTAAACGCCGTAGGGATGCTGCTGAAGCAAAAACTTTTTTCCGTACCTCCTTTATTTGATCGTCCCACGATAACGTTTGGTGAAGGATTAAGCCAAGACTTTTGACTGTGCTGCTGTACGGGATGGAAATGTTGTCGACGATAGTATTAGGTAAATTGGTCCAGTCTATTTTTGATAAAAGTGGTCTACTACCAAATATTATGGTTTTAGTTTTATCAGGATTCACTTTTAGACCATAATCTTTACTCCACTTGACAATAGCTGCTAGGTCGGCGTTCATTTTAAAAATCGCTTCAGTTAGTTCAGATAAAGGGGCGTGCAAATATAATTGGAAATCGTCTGCATACAAATGATAGGGAGAAGTAATATTCTTCGAGATAGAGTTTATAAAAACAGAAAATAAGAGAGGAGACAACACGCCACCTTGAGGAACGCCAGAAAAGACATTGCACCAAGAAGAGGATACTTCCTCAACCAGTACTCGCTGGCGACGTCCCTTCAAGTAACTACGAAACCAGCCAATAACCGTTGGAGATATGTTAAGTGAGTCCAGTAAAGCCAACAATATGTCGTGATCGACAGTGTTGAAAGCATTACTGAAATCAAGTAAGGTAAGGATAGTTAACTGTCTATTGTCGAACCCTCGGCGAATGTCATCGGTGATTTTTATAAGTGCAGTGGTCGTGCTATGACCCGGACGGAAACCGGACTGGAAAGGATCGAAAAGGTTGTGGGTGTTAAGGAAGGTACTCAATTGCTCTTGCACCAAACGTTCAAGTACTTTAGAGAGAAATGGCAAGATAGCAATGGGACGGAAATCAGAGGCAGAAGAGGGATTAGATGTTTTTGGTAGAGGCAGAATATGAGCGCTTTTCCAGTCATTGGGGAATTCTCCGGATGAGATGGAAAAATTAAGGATGTGAGTGATAATTGGGTTAACTATGGAGAGAATGGGAATAATCATGCTACGACCAATGCAATCACAACCAACAGCCTTAGACGAGATCGACAAAATGCCCTTCTTAACACCACAATCGGAAAATTGGCTAAAAACAAACGGTGGGAAAATAGGCTTGGGCAAAGAATTAATACACTGTAAAGTATTATTTTTAGAATTGTTTTTGAAGTCTAAAGAAGGATTTGCAAAATGAGAATTGAGGCTATCGACATTAATTTTATTTGGAGAAACATTGTGCCCTTTCTTACCAATACCAAGTGATCTAAGAAATTTCCAAACTTTAGTTGGGTCGCCGTTTTCGACCGAAAGAGAAATGTGGCGTCGTTGAGCGTCCCTACACAATGTATTGCAGCGATTCCGAATTTTGTTAAATTTTTCACGATTAATATCATTGTCTTTTGACTTAAGTTTAGATTTTGCACGAGCCTTCTTCTTTAATAAGGTTTTAAGTTCGTCTGACATCCATGGGGCCGGCAGATGCTTTAATTTGACAGGTCGCAACGGGGCATGTGTGTCGTAGCAAAGATGAATTGAATAGCGCAACCTTTTCATCAATTGTGCTTGCAGAGTGGATGACAGACCAATCAATATTATTTGCATCATGAGTAAGTTTTTCGATATTGATTCTACTAAAATTCCGCTGCAAAATAGTTTTCGGTTTGTCTTTAGGAGGACGGACTTTATATGACAGGAAAATAAGATCATGGAAAGAAAATAGGTCAGCAGAGCATTGGCCATGCTCAGCAACGTGTGCAGGAGAGGAGACGATGATAAGGTCAAGGAGAGAGGGAAGACAATTGGGAACGGAGTGGGTCGCTTGAAGAGGGAGGAGTTTTAAATTATAGGAATCCACGATAGATACTAATTTATTACAGCGATGATCACCCTTGAGTAAGCAGGTGTTAAAATCACCCATGAAAATGAGATGCTTATAGATAGGAGAGAAAGTATCAAGAATATTATCAAAGGAAGAAAAGTAATTAACGGATAGATTGGGGGAATAAAAGACACCAAGAAGGATTTTAGTATTAGAGATGGTGACCTCAATCAATAGATGTTCGGCCGCATCGGAGGGAGGAGGTTGGGGTGAACAACTTACAAGAGAAAATTTAAAGTGGGAGCGTAAATAAATTGCCACTCCGCCACCAGTCCTACCGATGCGATCGTTTCGAATTAATTGAAATCCCGGCAAATTATATGATAGAGAGGGAAGGCAGGGCTTAAGCCAGGATTCGGATATTAAAATAGCATGAAGGGAGGTAGAGGTAAAGGAAGCAAGGAATTCGGGATAGTGCGCCGGAATACTTTGTGCGTTGATGTGAACAACATTGAAATTATTAGGTCTGTTAGAGAAGAGGGAAGAAATAGAAGGAGAGGGAATGGAAGATATACTGTGAAAACTGTCATCCCCTGAGCGCCCGTCAGATGAAGACATAGAAATATAATTGTCGCTATTATCGCTACTGTTTAGAGACATATTTAATAAATATACTAAATATAAACAAATAAATACAAAAAGTTAAAAAATAGTAATATAAATATATAGTTATAATCTATATATAATAGTTCATGCATAGCCTTTACCACCAGGTTCACATTGAAGTTAAAACTTACACTTATTAATATTCTCAGCTAATCTATAATAGTTCAAACAAGCAAGTATCCGAGCACCAAATTAACAAAAGAAAAAGATAAATGACAGTTGTCAAACGTACCTTAGTCATTTTGTTTTGAAAAAAAAAATATCCTTTCCTAAAATACGCATGTTATGATTTTTAAAATACTTTATGGTCAGCCAGAATTCATATTGTTGTAATGTCACCGGTTCCCGCGCTTTTGGTTTGTGACAAATGTTGGTCAACGTTGAGTAAGTGCTAGTTGTGTTTGATATCGAGAAATCCGATCGGTTAGGGTTAAGGTTCTATCGATAAAAATAATTTGAAAAATATATTTTAAACTACATGAATTTGTCGGAATTTTATTAATTAGGTTTCTGTAATTACTTCTATGTGCATGTGTTATGCTGACTCTTTAGAAATTTATTTTGATTTTATATAGACAATAAAATAAATTCATGATTTTTACTATTAATTTGCATGTTGTTATTATTATTGTAGTATAAGTATAAATGTACTAAGAAAAACTATAATTTTGCATGTCCACCACTTAAATAATTTTAACAATAATTGATAAGTACAACATCCACATTTACAACTAATAAAGGGTAAAATAAACCATTTTTATCGATACTCCTTCCCATCACTAGCTATTATTTGTCGACGGTCGCCCGTGCATCCATCACTACGCGATAACCGCTTATTAAGCGACTGCGTGATCATTTGTATAATGCCACTGAGAGTACATTAATGTTGTATGTAAATTTGTAGATTATAGAAAATGCCTATGAAATTGTATTATCTGTGGAAGAATGCAGATTAAAAATAATAAAGCCAATTTCTGAACGAGTTCTAAATTTAAAATTGTTCGATAGTTTGATAGTTAGATTGTTCATTTTTAATATTCTGATAGATATTAAAAGTATCCATTAGATTTTGACTTGTTTCGAAAAGGTGAAAATACGTGTAAAATAAATGTTTCATACAAAGTTGCACTTTATAAAGGACTACTTTTGTCAGTGTTAATTTGTTTTTCTTTTAATTACAGTAAAATATTGTGTTAAATTTATAATTTAACATTAACAATTTTATCTTTCCTGTGAATATTTTAAATTATTTTTAAATCTTAACCGATTTAATTGGGTATAAAAACATGTAAAATAACATTAATTTGTTTAGTTTAGACAATTACTGTTGCAAAAATTAACTAAACATTATGTATATTTAAAAACCCAAGAAGTTGAAGTTAAACATCCATAATTATTGTTTTTTTTTTTTGTAATAAATCTTCCCTAATGGTTTGTATTAGTGGAAATATTCTATAAATTATAATTGTTATAAGTGCTATATCATAGATGTTTTTATAGAATAAATGATAATAATAATAATATTACAAAGAGGAAAATTTTGTTTGTTTGTAATGAATAGTCTCCAAAACTACTGGATCGATTTTGAAAATTCTTTTACCATTCGAAAGCTACATTATCCCCGAGTAACATAGGCAATCATTATGCTACGGGAGCGAAGCTGCGAAAACAGCTAGTATAGAATAAATAAATAAATAACAAGAATAGGGCGTCAAATTAATATTAAAATATGTATGTCTATCATGATTCTGCGTAGGCCGATTTAAATTTACTGTCAAACCCGTCAAATAACAAAAGAGAAGTTACCTATTAACTAATTTTGAATTTCAACAAAAAGTTAATTCATAATATCGATCCGTCATCCCACAAAAGGTAAAAGTTAAAAGTCATCCACGACTAGTTGAGATGATATGTCTGGTTTAAATCCATTTTAAATCTTTTTCGTATTAAAATATAGTAAATCGTTATTCTTTTTTTGTAAATCTTCATTAAAATAATAGGCAATAAGACCGCCTTTTGCACACTTATAAATTAAGAAAGACATTTTTGTAACTTTATTTTTATTAAGTGCAATAAAGGATGAAAATAAATAAATAAATAAAATAGAGATAAATAATATATAATAAATTTAAGTAAGTTTTACAGAATATTTTACAGTATATTGTCGTATCTTCAAGTCCATTTATAAAAATCTAGTTGTGCCCCGCGGTTGCAACCTCATATATCAGTATTCCTGTTCCTGTGAGATTTGATCAAAATCAATCAAAAAAGATAAACGTAATCTTTTTAGTAGTTCGTAATATGAAACGAATTGGTGCCAACTCCCGTGTATTTGTCTATGGGCACTATGGTACTTATACAGATACGACTGCCTCGTTGGTCTAGTGGTTGCATCTTTGACTACTTTGATCGAGAGGTCTCGGGTTCGATTCCCGGGTAGGGCCATAAAAAAAATGTTATTGAGATTTTCTAAAAAAAAAGTTTCAATAGCAGCCCCAAGTCTGGAAGTTGGTGGTGCTGGAGCACCCCCGTGCCTCGGAGAGCACGTAAAACCGTCGGTCCTGCGCCTGATCTCTCTCCGGTCGTGTCGGTCTGCCGTCCCATCGGATTATGAAAGTGAAGGAATAGAGAGTGCACCTGTGCACTATAATATCTTCTCCTCCTGGGGAGGCATTATTATATTATACAGATAGTTCTTGTCGGACTTCTAGATACTTACTCAAAATTATTCTAACACCCGTATTCTAATACGTATCTCGAGCATTCCTCGACTTCACTCAACCTCTGTCAACGAAAAGTTACATCTGAGATGGACAAAAACTCTACTAACTCACGTCCACTTACGTTAAGAAAATTTCAGAGAAGACAATTTAACACCTCCGTTCGTTATTTCGATCTATTTATTAAAATATTATGATTTTATGTTATGAATCTATTGAAATTTGTAAAACGTCATATTTGACGTAACCTGAGTGGAGGTAAAATCAAGGTAACTTCTTAGAATATGGGTGTTAATCTTTGCTAAATTAAACAATATCTAATCCGTTTTGACGTTAACATAAACATACATCAAATAATTTTGAAATACAGTAAAGATGTTGCGGCGAGAACACGTCAAACCTTATAATAGATTTGCACCTAACCAATATCCTGCAGTAATAACTATAATTTCCTATTATTTATAATAAGCAATAACATTTATGTTGGACATAAAAAGTAACTAAATGTTAGATTTATTTGCTGACGTGGGTTTATGGTATTAAGTATTAACTATGTGCTTGCTTTTATGGGTGTTAATGTGTTG
>LQNK01002490.1:101730-135623 GCA_001586405.1 Phoebis sennae | reverse complement strand
ATTCTAAACATGGATTTGGTGTCTATAGAACATACATATTGCATACCAATTACTCTTTTTAAAAAATATTCAATGTACAGAAATGGTTTGGTTACTGCTTTATTATATGTATAGATAAGCAATAACATTTATGTTGGACATAAAAAGTAACTAAATGTTAGATTTATTTGCTGACGTGGGTTTATGGTATTAAGTATTAACTATGTGCTTGCTTTTATGGGTGTTAATGTGTTGTATTTTGTAGCTAGATATTGCATATGACTTCTGTCGAAAACTTAGTTCTTTTATGTTATGTTACAGCAGGCAAGCGGAGCATGCGGTTCACCTGATATTATGTAACTGGCTAACTGCGGGATAAAAATGATTGGTTATTCTGAACCCTTACTTATATAAACCAAATGTCATCATAATCGGTTTAGTAGTTTTGCATGAAAAACATACATAAATACATCCTCACAAATTTCGCATTTATAATATTAGGTAGATTCGTAATAGATGCAAATGAATCCAAAACGGTCACGTCTAATTATTCTAAAACTTTTTATATTCACTCTTCGTTATGTAAGAAATTCTTACGTTCCAAGAAGAATCTTATCTTATATTTACTAAAATTAAACTTTTTTACCATTGTATAAGGCTTAAAATGTAACACAGATATCAAGTACAAACCAATGAATGAACTAATATTATCAATGATATGGTTTAGATACAAATTTCGACTTTATTGCCTTGAAATAAAAGTTATTTGAAATGATTGTGCTTTACTAGCTTGTGGTAGGGTTGCCTCTAAGTTTTTGATTAAACATTTTTATCCGGATAATTATATCAGGTTATTATAAATATTCAATAATATAAAAATTTAATGGAATACTAAACATTATTTTTTTCATTAAAGAATTCGTCTATTTATTAAAATTTAGGAAGTACCCACTGAAGACCAAATTTATAACTTTATTTCGAACGTTTGACGTTCTACATTTATCACTATTTTTGCCTGCTTTAACATAAAAAACGACTAAATAATGAATTTTGAGTGTGTATATCAGTTCTCTAGTTTCCATATTACAAGTTTTGCTAATTTTGGGACTAGATAGCAATATGTCAAATGTCTCCTTCTTCTTCTTTTAAAATGGCTTCCCTTTGAATAAAGGATTCTGCCAATGTCCAGTAGTATGGGATAGTTTTGTGTCAAATGTCTTAGAATATTTATTTCTGTTTGACAGCCCTAAATCAAGCATAGAATGATAAATGATTACGTGTCAAAAAGATCGAAAAAAGCGTCGGTCGTTTACCTATACGACGCGTAGGTGTTATTGTGTAAACATATTATAATTATTAGTGTATGATTGAGGGGTTACGGTACATTTAGCTATATATGCTAATAATTTAAGTATTGGGTATGAGCGTTGCAATTTTTTTTAATGGAGCATTAAACTGATCAAAGTATAGTCATTCTTGATGTCATACGAATGTTTGTCTCTTATTCTGGGACCAGTAAAGTGTTTTCTTTCTTTGGTAGACATATAATTCTTATATTTCAAGAGATAAAACCATTTTTGAGGAGGTGTTCGAGGTAAGCCGAAAACTTGTCTGATGCCGGTTCAGGTCTACAGTTCCATGTCAAGGTATAATAACAGAATTTCTCCACTATTCAATGGATGTTATCATACGTATAAACCTTCCTCTTGAATCACTCTATCTATTAAAAAAACCGCATCAAAATCCGTTGCATAGTATTAAAGATTTAAGCATACAAAGGGACATAGGGACGGAGAAAGCGACTTTGTTTTATACTATGTATTTATGTAACACAAATAATTGAAATTACATAAAGTATTTGAACGATTAAAGGCGCCAAATTCGTACCTTGTTGTTTATAAGCGGTCCACAGATAACGTATCTTTTAGTTTGTCATAATAAGATTAATATTCAGTCTAGTTGCTACTGCCGCCCACTATTGGAGGAAATTGATGGCGAGTGCCAATAGACAATGCGATTATGGATCTATTTTAGAAAAAATCGTGTTAAATTACTAATTTATAGTTCTGGTTCGAGATATTAGGAGAAACATTTTGTAAGAAAAGTTTTTAACATTTTTTGAAAAAGTATGCAATTCTGATTTAGTAAAATAAACGTAATATATAGTTCTGTAATGTATGTGGTATATCGATACACCTTTTTTTTTTAGGTAGAATAGGCAGACAATAGACAGAGTTCCTTCTAGATAACCTAATGGTGTAGGTAATTAGAATTTTATTGCGAACGAACTTTCGGAATATAAAATCCTATGTCCTTTCTCGGATTTCAAACAATCTCTGTACAAAGTTTCATCCAACTCGGCTTAGTGGTTCAGGCGTGAAGTAGAGACATACATACAGACTTTACTGATTTTTAGAGACTTTACGTTCGCATTTATAATATGAGTAAGGAGTATGTATGTTACAGAATCCACACAGAACAGTTATACAATGATTATGCCATATACTTGGATATTTATTAGAGGTCACGTGACATTAGTTAAATGTGCACCGATCGGTCACGCGGAGGCCGCTACGCTCCGTCGGCCCCGCGCCCATGTTTTTTGTCCGATGATATCATACCATTGGGTTTAATTAGTTTCAGGTCTTCGTTATTAAATGAAGGATTAAGTAAAGTTGATTCTATTTAGAGAAAAACATTTTTACTTTTCCAATGCCGCTATTACACATTATTCGCGACAGGTTTCGAACATTGTTGTGATGATGATGTCGTTACATCGACAATCGGCCGTTTGCAATAATGTATCAAAGATTATAGATAGATTGTTATGTGAGATTATCGACCGTTTTCAATATTCTATCTATCCCTTGTTTTGCTTACTAAAGTTAGACAAATCTATCTATTTGCACTTACTTTGATTTCAATATCCTATCGACGGATACTTTTGCTATGACTTTTGTCTATCTATTGTCATATAATATGACATAACAATCTATTCATAATCATTGATACATTATTGAAAATAGCCGTATATGACGTAAGATTGAAAAGTCATAGCAAAGCCTATCCATCGATGGGATATTGAAATCAAAGTAAGTGCAAATATATAGATTTGTCTGACTTGAAGCAAACCAAGGGATAGATAGAATATTGAAAACGGCCGATAGTGGAATTGGAAAAGTAAAATGTGTTTTTCTTTGAAATTTTAAATGATGAACAATTCCATCATGAAGCAATACAAAGTTTAATGTATAAGTGTAGTTAATTAAGTTTTCAGGTTGTTGAAGATATGTTTAGATTGAATGTAGAAGGTAATCGTGGAAGAATTGCTGATTTTAAACCAATAGAAAGCTATGTTACTATAAAGTTATTTGTTAACAAATTCGATATGCTTATTAGGATACATTAGATACTATCCACTGCTGCTTTACAGAAAAGACTATAATTCTTTAGTCATAACCACATATTTATTATATGAAATTTTTAGTTCGATTCCTCGTGAAAATTCGAAATATTACAAATAAAATATTTGTTTGTCAGGCTGAGAAAACAATCAATGCGCCAAGATTTTCACAAAAGTTTGATAACTGCTATAGGATTTCGACAAGTATTTTTTTTTTTAGACACTTTTCATAATAATTTACAAAAAAAAACCCATTTGATTTTTTTGCAAAAAAAATCGAGTTTACGAACTTGCTAGCTTGCTATTTTATTTATATTTTCACAATATAAATAAAATAATTACATATAAGCTCGTATAGAGGTCACGCGATGTCACTGCGTCTTGCGTTCCGCTTCGAAGCTCTCTTTATTATAAACCTCAGTTTAACCTTACTATTAAGGATATTTCTTTGTTTTTTAATATTTATAAACAACGTCATCGTAAACGATTTCCCGCGTCATCGTCCGTATTGTAGATTTTTATCTTTCTTCCTATTTTTCGACTTTTTATAATGCCCTTTAAAAGTTTCCTATTATAAATTGAAAATTATTAATTCATAACTTTGAGAGGAATAGACAATAAATATTTAAATTTTTCTAATTTTAATTAAATATCTACACATTCTTAAAAAAACTTTGGTATCATCACTACATAGTATAAAACAAAGTCGCTTTTTCTGTCATGTGTCATGTTGTATGTCCCTATGAACGCTCAAATCTTTAAAACTACGCAACGGATTTTGATGCGGTTTTTTTTAATAGATAGAGTAACTCATGAGGAAGGTTTTTATGTATAATATCATCCATTAAATAGTGGACAAATACTGTTATTTTTGAGGTTTCTAATGTGATGTCGCAAATAATTACATTTTTTCCGCTTACATTGCAAACGCAGGCTGAATCCTACGAGATTTATCAAAATAATGTACTAAGTATTGTACACAATGAAAAGGTCTACAGAAAACTCCGCGATAGTATATCAGCATTGCACCCGTGCGAAGCCGGGGCGGGTCGCTAGTACTCGTATATAAAACGACCGTTTTTATGTTTTAATTTTATCTCATTGTAGCTGATACGCGCAGATTCGCTCTCGAATGGTGAAAGAATTTATTAAATCCATTAGTTTTTGATCCTATTTATTACAAACAAACAAACAAAGTATTCCCTTAAATAATATTCGCGTAGATACACAAACCACGATTTCAGCAATACATTCCAAATTTGAATTCGAATTGAGAATCGCCCTTCATTCACACGTTCTAGAACACAATTTCAAATTTGGAAAACGTTCTTACTAAGTCACCGGCGTAAAATCGCTGGCTGATCAGCGTAGACGCGGAGTCCGTCACGGGTGGTTGCGTCGCATAATTGCGCGCGCTATGACCCGTGACCGACAGTTACTTGGGAGCGGTCCACGCTTCGTGCGAGCGTAGATTTTGAATTTTAAATTTGGAACTGAAATTGTGAGGTGAATGGGAGAACCGACACGTTAGCAGTTGATACTGAGAAAAAGTTGAACTAATGTTTCATCCCCATTTTATAGTTAGCAATGATTGCAATTGCTTTGCAATATTAAAAAAGACATAAATTGTATTTTAAGTTCTTATACGTGAACTCTTAATCATTTCAGAATCATGAGAGATTTCTTTAGGTTATACTGGTTACAAACAACCAACCCCATCCAAGTTTGTCACTGGTCATTAGCCTATAGCTTTTCATGATTAATGGTCGATCTTATCACAAAATATTTTTCCAAATCGAACCAAT
Source organism: Phoebis sennae (assembly GCA_001586405.1). Classification (NCBI taxonomy): domain Eukaryota; kingdom Metazoa; phylum Arthropoda; class Insecta; order Lepidoptera; family Pieridae; genus Phoebis; species Phoebis sennae. The sequence continues at coordinate 130,436 of LQNK01002490.1, read as the reverse complement.
AGTTCCTGAGATTTGCGCGTTCAAATAAACAAAATACATCTGTCTGTCTGATTACTTGCCTCTAACAAGCTTTGTCACTTTAAGCTCTTAAGATTATAAAATATAAACTAAAATATGGATTTGCAATTTTAAACTTTCAGGGGTGACATCGATACAGCAGAAATAGTAAAGTTTTAAAAGATGCATTGGTTTATATTTATAAACATATCTACGTGGTTATGGTTATTTCATACGAAGTTATAAGACAACTAGATGTGCCACACGGTTTACCCCGCGTATATCTGTTTTCCCGCGGGATTTGATCAAAATCCTACCTTAACGGATGTCTAAGTCATAACAACTACCTGCATGCCAAATTTCAGAGCGATCCCTCCAGCAGTTTGGACTGCGCGTTGATAGATCACTATGTTATTCAGTCAGTCACTTTTCAGTTTTATAAAGATTTCAATAACTTCCCTTGTGGAACGACGCGTAATAGATCGTTGAAACAATTAGAACGTCCAACATTGCATCTCAACGAGATAATATATCGGAGTAATTTATTCAACATATTAACACCTGGACTGAGACGGTTGCCCAACTGAAACAAAGCGCCGGAAACGGCCAGTTAACCGGCAAAATTCAAATTTCGAACCAATGGGTGAGAGGGATCGCGATATCCGTTCCGTTTTCGCAACATCCGAGACGCGGTGGTGCGTTTCGGCACGGTTTGAATTTCGAATTCGCCGGGATTCACGGATTAGGCTGTGGCCTGCTTATGGTTAAATGTAATGGAGCGCGGCATAATTTGTAAATGCTGACTTAAAAAAATATAAAATATATAAAAAAATGTCTTTATTGCAGTAATACGTATACAGGAAATCATATATGTAACTTAGAGTAGGCTCTTAGGTACACTTATATGACTATTTATTCTAAGAAATGGATCAGCTCCTTAGAGAATAAGTAGAATCAACTTTTAAATTTGCACCAATTCGATGTGTTCGGATACTAAGTTCTATGTTTTTCACTTATCTCTCTTTTATTTTTCTTATATATTTACTGTGTTGGACTTTTGTTTAAGCCCATAATGTTTAACTTTTTAGGATTATAAAATAATGGTGTGGAGTCCGCTGTCACCTGCATTGTTATTAAAGTTCAGTATTTGCGGTGGGATTGACAAACAAACATCTCTACTTTCACATTTATAATATTACTAAGGTATATGTATGTGTCACACATATTTTGAAACTTACTAATTCATGTTATTTCTTCCAGGTAAGGAGACTTCAACTTATGAACCCTTCTAACGTAAGTAAACAACATTTCTACTAAAACCCACAAAGTAAGCAGGTGAACAAAATATTGCTTGAAAAAGCTCCATACACATTAAAACATTTATTCATAAATATAGCAAAAAGCCTTTGCTCCAAGCGTAAAAAAAGTTACCACATCTAATTCTATATTGTTTAACACGAGTTCCACGTTCAAAAAAGTCGAACCAAAAGCCTCAGCCCCGCGAAACCAGCCAGTAGTAAAATAAACCGCCAATTAGATGTAACCGAATTTCGAGATCATTCGATAGCAGCCATTGGTACAATTAATACCACACTTATCTCGCTAATTAACGATTGCAACGACCTAGAATCTTTAATGAGGCTGAGGTAAGATCCGGTGTGTACATACGATTCTTTATTTGTGGGTAGCTAATATTTGGGATGCTTTTGTACTAGATTTTTTTAACTTTTAATTTTTTGCGATACATAGAACTGGCCTCTGCACACTATTTTTTTTTTATATTGGGGTTCCGCGACAGGCATTGCCTAGTGCAGGCCCACTGGTAATGTTGTTAAGTTACTATTGGATACTTTAAGTGCCAAACGATTCTTTTAATTCTTCTGAATTTTGTATACGCAACTTAAAGTAATAAATATATTTTTATTTATTTTCTTAAATCTATTCGAAGCCTGTGCTTTTAACTATTTACAAATTTACAAGATCACCGACGTTGTCTTTTGAAACGCAGTTAAAATACTTTCTTAATGTTTAAACCCTCAAAACTTTTTGATAAATTAATAAACTTTATCAATACGGATTAGTGGAGGTGTGAAATTTAGTAAGTATAAATATATTTGCTCGAAATTTGTAGGTAGTAATTAAAGGGCTTATTTATTTATTGTAATTACATCATATTGTTCGTCCTTAGGTTGCCCAGTGGATACATAGACTTAAGTATGTATAAACAATGGAGTGGTAATTTTATAAAGAAAAAACATCATCATAATTAATAATTATACAATTGTTGATCACTTGCTGCTGCCCTCAGCTTCGCTCGCATGAAATTCGGTATAAATCAATATAAAGTATCCTATAGGATAGGATATTACCTAATCCAGGTATAATAATATCCTATCTGTATACAAAATTTCATCAAAATCCATTCAGCAGTTATGCACATAAACTTAGCTAAAACCATACACAATAACGGTAAAAAACTAAGCTCCAGCTTTAGAGTTTTAAGATCAAATAAGATATTACAATACAAAAAGGTTGTTTACAAGCAAGCTACAATGTTCCCTTTTCTGATGCATAGCTTGACCAAATTGGAAAGGCCACAAAAACTGCGATCACTTGAAGAAGTCATTACTGGGAAATGATTGTATTCCTATCATTTGTCAATTAGCCGCATTACCTCGAATTAACCGAATTTCGGCTTGCGGTTTTATTTTTTGTATGAAATTGTTACTTTTTAATTTGTCTCAATTTCACTAAAGCTTAATTCCTTCAACTGTAAATCCTTTTCAATAATTGAAGATAATTTTCTGAAACACAGTTAACACTATCTTAACCTGGGCGATATAATTTTTGTATTAATAATTTAACTATTTATGAAATTAGTTACTTTCGCGTGATAGTGATGACTAAGGTCTTTCCCTTGCGTGACATTCATTGAATAACTGACAATATCTATACCGATAATATAATACTGACGCGTTTGTTAGTGAAATACTAACTCAATCTCGGGAACTGCTGACCCGATTTGAAAAGTATTTTCGTCTTAGATAGACCATTCATTAGAGAAGGCTCTATGCTATAAGACATGCTAGAAGAGCGAAGACCCGTGGACACTTAAATTACAAGTATATTTTACGTTTTTAGTATAATTCAAGACGAAAAAAATATATAATATAATTTACTATTATACATAACTAATCACCTTTTAAAAGCAGTCCAATCGATTTTACACTCGGTCAGACATTCTTGTAAAAATCCTGGTTTTCAAGAAACCATATATAAAATCTAAACTTTATCCGTAAATACACAAAAAAGGCGATTTCCATTATAATTAAATCTTCATTACAAATTACACCCACCTCGCAATAAATCTAAGTGAATTATCTCCAGCAATAGTTTTTATTAACAATTAACTCAACTCAAAGATAAGACGTATACGTAGTTATTTACCTCGTTCGAGTGAGAGACGTTTGAGTTAAAATGTTATTACGTGGAACTTTGTTTTTCTCTATCCTCCTTATTAATCACTGGCTGTTTTGCGGCTTTGCTTCCGTAGCATAATGTTATATAGGCTATGTTCATCAAAGATAATGTAGGATTTTAATCGAATTAGAAAGTTTTCAATCGGCGCAGTATTTTTGGCGCTATTCTATTCAAAGCAAGCAAACAAAAAGTAAATTTTTCCTCTTTATAATATTAGTGCAGATTTGTGTAGAAAAATACTAATAGTAACAAAATCCAACGTTACTCTTGGAATAGTTACATCCAGAATTAAAAAGTATTTGAAACTTACTTGGAGTATTTTCATTTGTGTGGATAATAAGATTCGCGTTGAAGTCAGGGTTTATACATGAATAAAAGGTATCCTATGTCTAAATGTATACGAATTTTCATTAAATACGTTCTGGAGTTGTGGCGTGATTTATACATAAACATCCAAATTTCTATTTTGTATTATACTAGTTCACGGCTTCGCTTGGGTTAAATTCGGGGACTATAGATAATTAAAAATCTGCTGCTGATCTGCCTTTTTATCCTATCTGTATTTGAAATTTTACCAAAATCCATTTAGTACTTGACACTCAACCGTTTAAACAGCCAATCAAAATTATAATATAAGCCGGTTAAGTAGGTCGTGAGAATAAAAAAAAATATTCCCAAGTTATAAAATAAATTAGTAGATGTAGCAGGTTGATATAGATCCCGTTAGAGAAATCTTAAAATCCTAATCTTTAGCGTTAATATACACGTTTACTTGAAAATAGAATGCTTGAATATGTTTCACTCATTCGCAGTACAAATTTTAAAGTTTAGAACTGGATGGCGCCCTATAAAACGTCCGGAAATGTTTATTTATATTAATTGTTAGCTCATACTGCAATTAAACCAAAACCCCGCCAAGCTGACTGTCTGCTTTTTGCGCATTATTCAAGTGAATCTAGATTAATTCTCAAAACCTGAATCAGTTCTTATTATTCCGTCCATGTGTCGATTGCTTTTGGACGTCTTTATCTCAGAGTTTTTATCCCGTTAATAAAATTTTAAATTTTAAATGTGTTTATTAAAAAGTGGTTATTTGTAAAACGGGAACAGCGGGAAGCGACGCGACTTAATTGGAAATTACAAATTTTCACCCGATCGTGTAAATTAATTGGGCGAAATTACGCGGCAAAAATTAATGTTTTTCGCTTGTGGTTCTGAGACTTCACTTAATATTATTTATTTTTATAACTTTATTATACAATCTTGTTTTTTCTGTTGATTTTTAATGGAATATCCGCTTACATCCGCGGAGTTAAATAGTAAATATATTATATAATAACCGTTTGAAAAACTGTGATTCAAATTAATGCAAGAGTTAAGAGGCTAATTTTATTTTGTTAATTTGATTATTGAGCTGAATAATCAGTTATTTAGAATGAAAATAAATATATTTTAACTACAATCAGGCATAAATACGTATAGCTCGTACGTTTAGAGATCGGGATTAGAAATGGCGGCACATGTATTGGCATCTTGCTCGCACACTGTTTGCGTCTTTACTCACACATATTTGTAAATTTGCATTGTTTTTGAGGTTATATCTATCATATTATTATAGGATATTATCCCATTTAAACATATTTTTAAAGTTAAATGTATTTTAAAGACAAGAGATAAGAAAACCAATTTGAATGGTAACGAAAACATTTCATACTCGTATAGAACAGTTAAATAAATTGTTTTTATTTACAGTCCTAATATTAAACCGTACCCATTATTTTATTACGAAACATACCTCAAACGCTAACCTGTTAGTCATGAATATTTAATAGAAGTGCAAATTACATTTAACAAAATTGTTGTATTTATCTGTTAATTTAATGATTATGGTTAATTACCGATAGCTCAAACATTTTATGTTACAAGTTACGCCCACGTGGCTGACAATTTAGCAAGATGACAAATGAACTCTATGAACGCACAGTTATAATCTGTAGCGATTATGGCGGGAAAAATGACGTGACGTTTTTATTTTTTAATTGATGGAGGATGAAGATTTTGAACTTTTGATCTATGTTGTAGGTGTTATTCGATTTTATTTCGTCTTTAAAGGAATTAGTTTATTGTTAAGTTATAATTCCACTTTTCTCAGATTAAAGATTAAGTTTCCGTCAAAAAACTACGGAACAATTAAAGTTCTAGTGTTCATCTGTATGATTAATTGACCATTGCCCACACATACAATTAAATTAAGCTTAAAATTACTTGGCTGTATGGTTAATAGCCCATAGCCTTTAATATGGTGTATATTACTATTCACTACATAGTATAAAACAAAATCGTTTCCCGCTGTTTCTCCAAATATATTTATATGTATATCACATGCATAAGAATGCCTCCCCGACCGCGGTCATGGTGGCCAATCTCAACAGAAATCAGCCAGGTACGCAGAAGACATTATAGCGCTCTCCGAGGCACGAGGGTGCTCCAACACCGCAGCTGCTATTGAAACTTTTTTAGAAAATCTCAATAACAGTTTTTTTCATAGTCTTATCGGGAATTGAATCCGAGACCTCTCGATTTGTAATCAACGATGCAACCACTAGACCAACGAGGCAATCAACTTGCAAACATGCATAATATATCAGGTGCGAAGTCGAGCGAGTTGCTAGTTTAATAAAATATGACCTTTGCCACATCAAGCAACACATTTCGCAATCCGTTTCAACATATACCGTAAGTTTTCCTTTTTTCGTGGGAAAACAAACGTTTTCACCGACACAATGAGTTAGAAACTATCCATGCATAGATAGCCCTTATGAGGTAGTTATTAAGATTCAAATTAAACGGGAATAAACTTGATGATATGATATTAACGGCGTTTAAAGTAATCACGTAAAGAAGGCGCGTATTTGAGATTTTATGCCGCTAATTATGGTTTGAAAACGTGGTAGAGATTTTCAGTAGAAATCTTTTCTTATGAGGGTGGTAAGTCAGCTTTCGACAAATATGTATCGAAAAGACAAACTGTCGTTTACTGAATTAATGTACTCGTCTATAATATGATAATGATTTTTACCATAAATAAAGGTTGACAAATAATTGCTTCGAACTAAATAATCCAAATGAGCAATGTTGATATATTATAGAAATGTCTGTACATATTTGGGAATTTCATAAAAAAATTGCGATGTTACTAAAACCACAGATAACTGAATACAAGTTGCTAAAACTTCAAGAAGATTCTATGCATCGCGATTATTCTTTTTATTTGAATTAAGAATACCACTACATCCGACGAACGCACATTTTAAACATTCATATTTTCCAAAATTTAAATAAAGAACACAACCCAGATTCTACGCACATCAATACTGGCATAAATTAAAAAAAATCATAAAGAATGCGACAAAACGCGCCATTCACATCTCGTAGCGGAAGCGTCAGGTGCGTAGTTAGTATTCGAGCGGGTCGCCGCGTTGCGTGGGGCTGCTGACTTCGCGTATTCCATTTATAAGTACTGTTATTTCTTTCATATTTTTACATATTTTATAGTTTAAGTGAGGAACGTTGTTTGAAGTAGGCTTGACTTCACGCGATTTAAAAGATTAGATTTATCGCTAGCGCAATTTTGCGCCTTCTTAAATTGTTGTTTCCGAAATGTTACGAATCTTATTAACAAAACGAGTTGTTGATTTTCTTTACTGTTTTTCTCATATTTTCTAAGAATGACGCGTCATGTCCATGTATCCACTATAATAAATATAAAAGAGAGACGTAATTTTGAAATAAATGTAATAATTTTGCATGAATGTAAAATAATGATACTGATCCTATTCCATTTTTTTTGCCCATGAATACACAAACAGTAACATTTTTTAAATACATCATAAAAAGGTGATGGAATATTTTTAAAAAGCCGTAAAAAGCATCTTCATCCTCATTAACCATAAAATAGAAACTCTGTCGTCCATAAAAATTATTAAATTATTCATACGTTAATTCTAACTGTACCCAGTTAACCGAAAACCGCCATTCATAGAAGCCGTGCGAAAATCAGATAGTCTTATGTATGGCATAAAATTTTTCGAACAATGGCCACTGTGGTCCCATATGGTTTTTATTGTGCCTTTCTAAATCTTAAGGTCGGTGTTGTAACGTTAATTAAGATGGGAGAGTTAGGTAATGCTGGTGACCTAGGTAGTATTATATCGAATATACCTATACTGTACGTGATTGACCCTTTGAAAATGCTTTAAAAGAGGGTTTATTTCTCATAGGAAGAAAAGTAAATTAAAGGATCCGCTGGACTTTTAAGCATATATAACATACTCTGAATATTTGCACGCCTCAATTATTGGCAAAATGTATTGGATCAATGTATAATAACATCACATGTACCTACATTTTCAGCAAATAAATTACTTTGATTTTGATTTTAAGGTCTCTTTTTAAACCTATTTTCTGTCACATACAGGATGTAATGTAAAGAATGGATAATAGGACACCTACACATAGAGGAAGTTATAACGGTTTTGAACCGTCCGAACTATATTATCTACTCTTTACACTACACTCTGTATGTGAATGAATATACTCTATTGACAAATTTAGACATGATTTTTATAATTTATATTTTGTATTGCTACCACTTGATGGAACTGCATCTTGGTTGATTTGGAAAAAAACACTTCACTAGTTCACAGTTGTATATTTTCAACACTATATTAATTACTAGCTTTCCGCCCGCGGCTTCGCACGCGTGGGTCACTAATATCTGTATTTTTAGAGGCGCACAACAAAAGTTTAAAAAAATTACGGTCGCAAGGCCGCTGATATATACGAATTTCTATAGTTTTTTTTTTAATTTTCTATGAAAATAGGTTTGACCAAAATCTCACACTGCGCGCGCGCCTTTTGAATAGAGAAAATTACAGAAAATTGTAGACCACGCGAGTGAAGCCGCGGGCGGAAAGTTTGTTATTTTTTGAAGATTTTTAATAATTTATTGAGTATTTGTAATGTCTTAATCTATACGTTAAGAGTATAAAAATGCATATCCGCAACTCAACCAAAATCTCACATTGCCACGTGGTATGACATTTTCACGACTTTAGAAGCGTATATCTCAAAAAATATTTATTTTAGCAAAAACACATTTAGAAACCTCCATTTCATTTTTAAAGACCTATCCAATGATACCTTATTTAATTATGTACTTGTATATTTATTTTTTTAACCCCCGTTTACATGTATGGGAAGCCACCCCTAAAAATATTTTTTTCCAAATAAAATGTAGCCTATAAGTTGCACCTAATTATGGTCTATCAACATGTGAAATAATATAATTTATTATTAATATATATTAATAATATATGTAGAAATATATAGCTGTGGAACTAGTAAAGTGTTTTTATACAAATCAATCATGATTTTTAGCATTAAAATATTTTTAATAGGACTAAAATAGGTTTGAATTTTAAACTGAAATCAGTCAAATTAAAGTACAAAGCAACAGGTAAACATTTCATTTCAAAATCGAAGAACATACGTAAGTAAGTAACGCTGTTTGTTTTACAAGACAGTTCGTTAGAGATTGTTACTACAAAACTACTTAAATTAAAAACTTACACTAAGGACTAAAATATCTCTTACTTTGTCTATTAAAATAGTCAAAGAAGTCAATATAAATTGGTAGATAAATAATTAAGAATAAGGATAGTATTAAGGTGCAGAGATTGATTCAGAATAAGGTATACAACACACGATTCATAAGAGAGAAAAACATAAGTATAATGAATATGAAATACAGCATGGTAAGAAAATTGCCTGTTACAGAAGGCAAGGTGATGTAGGTGTATGGTGGATTCCTGAACATTCCTGAAATTCCTATTTCTGACTCAGCTCTATCTGATCTTCCGTCAAAACCTAGATAGAATCAATGTTACGTTGTAATAACAAAAAAAACATGCGTTACGTATTTTCTTAATTACGCGTCAGAATTTACGCAAGGTTATCAACATGCCAACATAATCAAAATTGTTCAGCATGAAATAAAAGCATTAATTACAGATTTCGAAACTCAATCTGAACAAATCGCCAGCGCCTGACAATGAATCTGTGTAATAAGAAAAATGTTCGCACGCTTATTGCATTTTGCATTCGGGTTGCGTAAAAGTGCATATTGCGCCATGTTAGGATGGTGCTACATCAGGGATTTGGACTAGGGACTGTTCATTGATGCTGGGATGGTGTTATTCCTCCAATGAAAAGGGAGGATCCTCGGCCAATTCGAAGTGGACTGGTCGGCGGTAAGGCCCCGAGAATTGAATAGAATAGAATAGAAAATATTTTTATTCATGTAAACTTTTACAAAGAACTTATGAATAGTCATTTTTTTATTAATAACCGGTTCGGAAAGTCGATTCTATCGAGAAGATGCCGGCTAGTAACTCTTTATTGATGTTTTGGGAGTGGTATATATGCTTAGCGGAGAAAACATATCAACATCGCGATTTAGGACTGACGTCATCCTCACGCCACAAATGGTTTTAAGTATGCTGTTAATAATGATCTCGGGGTGTCTTCTCGTTCGTCAATTTGATATACTTTCCACGAGTTAAAAAACTTTAATCGCTATGAAATCAGTGGTGACTAGAAGCAGTTGAAGATTGAGACATGGTTTATCTTTTGATAAGTGACAGTTATACTGCGGCTTAGTGCTAACCTGACGCGTAATACGCAGATTGCGTCAATGCTTTACAATTTTAAATTTATCATTTTCTTGTGTTTCTAATTTCAGAGATTGTATTTCTAGAGTATTTGACATATTTAATAAATACTTATTAAATGTCGTTAAAAGTAATTTATTCAATTACAAATTTATTTAAAAGAAATGCAAGAACCAACAACCTGTTAAACAGTTTTGCAGTATATTTCTGTATAATGATTATTTTGACTATTTTTTAAGGAAGAAATTACACATAAAATGAGCACTAAATAACGAGTATATCGAATAATAAATCTTACGTACATACTGCGAGGTTTTGTGTGTAACCCGCCTAAGGGCATAAGTCATTGTTAGAACGAATTCTTGGTATGTTTTGCGGGGCCTTTGTCCAATACAATCTCAGTGCCTGGTGATTGTCGTGTTTTTCCCCGCAGGAAACGCGAATTATCGATACGTTTACGAAACTGCTAACAATGAGATAATTGTTTCGGGAAACATGAGTTTATTGTGCCTCTGTTTTAATTGGGTTTTTGTGGTTTATAAATTAACTAGCTAATATGTAATCTAGATAGAAGTATTGGAGATTATGTATAGGATTGACGGCTTGGTATACGAGGCACGGTGTACCAACACTTAAAGACTTCCTTAGTCAAGTGGCCAGTATTCCTATCCCGTTCCTCTCCCATCCTGTTCGCCTTTCTCAGCTTCCTATCATTGGTCTACCCTTTACACCCCTTAGAGCCGGCAAGGCACCTGCAACACTGATGTTGTAGATGTTCATGGACTGTGGTCAGTCGTTTAATATCGGGTGAACCGCATGCTTCGCTTGCCTGCTATAGCATAAACAATTCTTAAAATATTAAATAATACTTTAAGTAGAATAATCGTATTGCCTAGCCTTCCAATCAGATTTTAATTTATATTAAGTAGACTTCCTTAACGCAAGTTACTATACGAGCAAGATTAAAAGTTAGCGACAGTTATTATATAATTAGTAGTTAGTCCATTTAACAAAAACATTATACTTGATAATTTGATTTAAATGTATATTTCCGTTTATATAAGGGTTAAATTACTACATACTGCGGCTTCAATTAAATTCTGGGTCCGTACATCAAAATGCTATCTGTATAGGAAATTTCATCAATACTGGTTCAGTAGTTCCAGTTCCAGACACACAAACATCCAATCAAACATTCACATTTGTAATAGTAGTAGTATTACTTATACTTCCATTCTAGCTACAAACCAGAATCCTATCAAAAAATAAATTGTATAGTATATACCCCATGGGTTCTATATACCAAGTACCAACTACGCAATAACGTCAACATAATAAAAGGAATCCTAACGTAAATATATAGATATAACTTTTATTTAGGTTACCAGCGCGGGTCGTCACCTATGTAAATACGTTGCCCAATACATAACCTGGATAATTATCGAATTCATTGAACTGACCTGTAGGAAGCGCTTGTTATGCGTCAGAAATACAAGCCAATTAAAAGAAGTTAAAATTTATTCATTGTGTGACGTCATATAATAGTAAACTTGAAACTTTACAGAACATATATTTGAATTAATGCTGCATTATTTCATCAACCACTACTAGCTGTTGCGCGCAACTTCGTTCCCGTAGCATATCAATTATCCTATGTTCATTAGAGATAATGTAGCATTCGAATGTAAAATAATTTTTCAAATAGATCCAGTGGTTTCGTAGCCTATTCAATTCAAACAAACAAAAAATCAAATCATTACTTGTGTATTATAGTCCTAAAACCGCTGTCAGAGATTACTTCATGAAGCATGGGTTGATTCCGTTTCATATGCCAAATTTTTTTATGTTATAGCAGGCAAACATGCGGTTCATCTGATGTTAAGTGACTGACCGCAGCCCATGAACATCTACAACATCAGTGTCGCAGATGCCTTGCCGGCTTGAAGGAAGAGAAAGAGATAAGGAGAGGATCAAATTGAGAGTGGATCGATGATGGAAAATTGAGAGTGGAGTGGAACAGGATGTGAGAGGAATGGGATGGGAATTCAAGCCTCAGAAACACAGTGCAATACTGCTTTACGCCGTGATTTTGAGGTCGATAGTTTCCTACATGAACTAAGGTCTTTATAAAATAATTTTGTAACGCAACGAAGAAGTTGCGATATGACCTCCGTAGTTTCACCTCTCTGTTCTTTCACCTTTGCTCTAATTGTGCGCGCGCCGGCCCGTGACTGCTGGGGTGAACTCAAATTGCCACTCTTATTCCGTTCTGTTACTTTATTCATGTTTTATGTACTCTGTGCAAGAGAAACGCTGTGAAACATTACTCTGTGGTGTTAGTCTGACGATTGTAATAGCTGAAAGCATAATTCTGAACGACACATTGAATTAAATATGGATGGTCAAAAATCAATGATAATTACAAATATTCATACTTCAAAATATAGGAAATAAAGTAGCGTGATGCCCAAAAGGTCATTACATCAGCATATGTTGGAGAATAAAATCTCCAACTACTAATTTTGTACTATTATTGTTTTACGCCCTTTTTTTGCGTGGTGCTCAAGTCATACCTGACTGTTATTCACTAATTCTCATGCTTAGATAATCAAAACAAAATAGTGTGTGGGTTTGATCCCCACTTGTAAAAATTATGATGTGATGAACATTTTCATTTTCTACTGTCTACGTGTTTGTTATGTATAGCACGTATGTATTTACAAAAAGAGTGTTTAAGTATGTCTATCAGTTATCTAGTTTCCATAGTACAAGCTTTGCTTAGTTCAGGACTAGATGGCGTAGAGTTACATGTCCCTGTATTTATTTATTTAAGCCACTTTACATACTCAGCCGATAATTACAGTTATTACGCACTACCGTTTCACAAACTCTTACGACCATATAAGACCGTGATCCACATCCAATATATAATGTAGGTGACACACTGCGATCTTCTCTGTGTGAAACTCCCACTATTGTTGCCAGCTTTCACAAATATTTTAATTTCTGTCGCTTATTTTAATTTGCTTAATGATTATTAATATGATTATATCTTGGATGTAATGAGGGAATTGGGTGATAAGATCTAAACGAATTGGGGCAGCACAGATTTTGTTGAAATGGTTATATAAAAACATCGGCCAAGTGCGAATCGCACTCGCGCACGAAGCGTTCTGTATACCCCTCTTATTTTTTATTTTTAGTATTTGATTTTTTACCGGCAAAGAAAATAGTTCATTTGTGAAAATTTCAGCTTTCTATCTGTAATAGGTACCTTTTAAGTACGGAACGTAAAAACTACATTAACTCTAGGTGTGTTTCAGAGGTAAGAACATTTTTTATCAAAGAGACTGTACATTTAAATAGCCTATACCCACAAAAATGGCTTAATGATTATGGATGGAATGTTACTTGAAGATTTTGGTTAAGAATTTCTATATGTTTTATTAGAGTGAAGTATCCACTTTAAGTATTTTAAAATTTTCCCATGCAATCGCCCCATCCCTTAAGGGTGTGCAGCCATCCGTAAATGGATGTTGCATACAGTCTTCCATCCACAGGTGCAGGTTATAAAAAAAAAAACAATATTTTTGGCAATTTCTAATGATTATAATTATTTTCTTGTATTTTACTTGAATTACAATGTATGAAAACTGTAACATCACATATCCGTAATACGACAAAAAATATATTAATAAATAATTATTGGAAAAGTATAAAGGATCTAAAATCTTAAGAGTCTTTAAATATTGTATTGTTTCCATTATTTTATAAGTAAACACTCTCGTATTGACGATAGACGTAACGCGTTGAACTTCTTTGTAAGATTTGAAACCACAAATACAGCAACAAAATCTATAATACGCAATATAGCGCAATTGAGAAGAAAATAAGCTGTCTTGTAGGTACTAAGAATAAAATAAAATAATTTCTATTCGCAAAAATACGGTTCATAAGGATGGCATTTGAAAGTCGTTCATCATGTTACGCATAAAATTAAGCATGTAAATATGTAATTATTGAATTGATTAAATTTATACATGTCAAAACATAAAAAATACAGCTTATTGTTGTTTGTTAATAAAAATAATGAAATCTATGGTTAGAAAATATTTATTTAATTTATATAAAAATAATAATGAAATCTAGTCATATCCTACCTAAGTTATTGAATTTGTATAAAAATATTAAAAATGTATTAATATACTCCTAGGTTACTAATACTTGAGAGTTTATTTGTATGAACGTTCTAATCTGTGAAACTATTTTTTATCTCGAGCCATGTAGATCAATTCCACAGTCTAAAAAATACATACAGTCGTTGCACGAAACTGTCACATAGACAGCGTCCCAGATCTCCTTCGATAAATGTCGACAAATTTTTTGACGAAAATTTGTTTATGTAAAATCTGAAAGAGTATCGACGATTTGTATTGGAATATATGTATTGCATTTTAAATGAAACCTTTAAAAAACAAAGTAAAACATCAAAATCCATAATTTTTACTCTCCAGTATGTATAGAATTTTTCACAAGCCTGGCTTTTTTGAAACGTCAATAATCGTGCAACCACAGTATGATTGTAACACTATATCAAATCGTAAAGAGATTAAAAATATAAAAGAAAATTTAATTAACCAGTTCCTACAAACCCGTAAAGCATTATAGCCCCGCCTATACTATTCTACAATCCCATAAACCACATTAATTACTTCATAAACGAATATACATGAATAAATTTTACGGCGTACAAAAACACGTGATAACATAACGCAATTAAGAACAAATGAGCTGTCTTCTATTAACTACCCAAGCAAGTAATTCAATTTGTATGAAAAAACCTACAATTAACTTACGACCTTAGTACTACAACATAAAGTCCCTTTTAGAGTAACTACACGGTGCTTTATGGACATCTTTAATGAATTCCGTCATCTCAGCAATGCAAGGAAAATTGAATTTTATTACTTAGTGATAAAGTTGGTTTTTTATTGGCTATAATGGTGTCAGTAATTATAAAAACTGATGGGCGGTTACGGCTAGTTACTTTTATTAGATTCATTGTGAAAGAAGTGATGGTATCGCACGATGTGTATAATATTTAGTAAACATGTGTAAATATTACCTTTTTAATTAAATTATATGAATAACTTTCGAGTAGAACACTTAATAATTTGTCGGCTGTCAAGAATTATAATGTTCATGGTTTATACACAATAGACTTTATTATCGTATTACGTAGACGTTTTCGGTTAAATCAATATACATATTGTTATGTGTTACGAGTGAAGTAAATCCTCTATACTAATATTATAAATAGGAAAACTTTGTTTGTTTGCTATGAATAAGCTCAATAACTACTAATATAACTAATGGACCGATTTTAAAAATTCTTTCGCCATTCGAAATTCATTATCCACGAGTAAGCAAATTTGTTTGTTTGTTGTTAATTATTTAATTTATTAATAATAATCTATTAGTATAGTATACGCCCTATTTCCACTACTACTATGGAAGTGGACAGGTGAACTGAGCATCTGTTACAGTCGATTTTACTTTTAAAAGAAAGTAGGTAATGGTTATACGTATACTTTTTATACTCTGTGACAAGTATCGTTTTTTTGGGAAATGTCAAAAGGAACTTACGGCCTCTTTGTCGCAAAATTAATGTGCTATCAACACAGCGAAGGGAAGGATTAATCAAAATAATTTATGGTTTTTTAAAAAGTAGGCATTTCGTCCATTTTAGCAGAAAATTTGTAGGGACTTGTAACGTTTTTAAATGAGCAAATACTCGAGTTTCTTGCCGATTCTACGCGTTAAGAATACGCTACCGAATAACGCTTCCGAATTAGTGGTTAATAAAAAAAAATTAAGTACAAAATTATTTTGTGATGGGCATTGTAAATTGTAATTTTCTGCTGTCTGGGTTTTGCTGTTTTGTCATTTATGTATAGTATGTATGTATTTACAAAAGAGCTATATTTATTTATGTCTATCAGTTTTCTAGTTTCCACAGTCCAAGCGTTTAGTTTTAGACTAAATTTCTTAGTGTTAAATATCCCTGATTATTTTATTTATTAAAATTTGGTCTACTACATAGATGTGTCTATGTAGTAGACCAAATTTTACTATGACTATGTGTTCAAAATCGGAAATAAGCCACTTCTTCTACCAATACCCCATAGCGTAATAATAGCCCCCAGTATGGCGTGAGAATGTAACACGGAAGTAATGGCTGGCCGGGCGCGAACCGACCTCTTACGGTAACCAAAGGTCGTGTAATTAAAAAAAAATGGTATGGTAGTGTGGTCAATGAAATATATTGATTTTTAAAAATGAAATAAAAAAATATAAAATTGATGTTACGATTTTTGAAAGTGCTAATAAAATGACAATATTTCGATTCCAAATTAAAGTGACAGAATTTAAATCAGAGTCGGTGCAATCGTGTTAAATTGTAAATAGGTAAAGGCACCGACTTTGAATAGATTTCAAAATAAATCTTGTTAAATTGTAATATAGGCACCGACTTTGAATAGATTTCAAAAATCAAAGTTATTTTCTACTTTTTAGTGTAAGGAAGATGGTCCTTTTTGGCAAAAAGTAATCATTCGATAATTTATGATCATATTTAATCTTATTATGTGTACAATTTTCAACCAATATTCCTTTCATCTCGTAAATATAATTTTAAGTTGTTGTATTAAGCATTTGTCAGAATACACACAACTATACGAGCTTATTTTGAATGTAAAACAGCGAAGAAATTAAATTCAAAATAATTGTTTAAATGTTCAGTAATTACCCGTTGGAATTTCGTCAAAAAATTTACACTCTCTAATTACAATCTTAAGGAGAAAGGTGACTAGTACGGTCAAAGATCATTAACCTGTGTAATTAACGCAAAAAGATGAAGCTCAATCACAGTTACACCGTCATGGGAAACGAGCCTCATGCATATTGCACTCATACCGAAAAGGCAATAATGCGTGAATTATCAATGTGAGAAGCGCCCTTGATGTATTCTAGAAAAAGCATAGACAAGGTTTTTTCTTTATCTGAAAGCTATCTGTCAGTTTACAACTAATTACAATTTGAATGAATCAATTTGTTCTTAATTTGAAATTTGAATCCTATAATGTATTCTAGAAAGACACGTTGATAAGGTTTTCTTCTTCATTTGAAAGTTATCTGTTAATTTAGAACTATGTGCACCAGTTCTAAATTTAAAATTTGAAACGTCTCTAATTTACTCTAGAAAAACACAATCATAAACTAGACTACTAAACTAGACTAGGGATTTTATTATTCATTTGAAAGTTATGTATCGATTACCATCTAGCAGCCTGGACTGCTCAATTCAAAATTTAAAGTCTTTAAGTATTCTAGAAAAACATAGACAAAATATTCTTATATTGAAAATCTTCTTGATCTCACCGATGTCTTCTAAATCTAAAATTTACATGTAAAAATATATCAGTAAACAAGAATTCGTTTATGCGGTGAGCCCACTATTCGTCGCTTCACTTGTTCTTAGCTTTGTTACCCTCCGCTTTGACTCTATCTTTACAACGCTAACAAAAAGCACGGCTACGGTTAGGCCGCTACAACTAAGATTTAATGTCAAGTTACATAAAAAATATCCACGCCTGTATTTTAATAAGATTAGATTAAAAATAGAATTAATTAAAACTACACTGAAATGTAAGTTTCATAAGAATAATTAAAAGCATAGAATAATAATTAAATGAGTTTATTAATACATACTTTATTTAAACGGTTTATTCTTTATTACTTTTTAAAATAGTCATTCAACTCAATTAAAATGGAAATTAAAAAATAAATAAAAAATCAAAGATCCATAAAATTGTGTCCTTTACTCATAATTTAATGTAACAATTAGGAAATTTCGTCCACAAGCGACTAGTAGACCGTAAAATGGATCGCAATCACTAACCGAAAATTCCTAATTTCCTGTATCCATTAATTTATAAAAAGTTTGTATACTCTATGCTCTGTAGACCATTTCTTGGGGTCATAGCACCCAAGAGGAAGTGACGTCACGGGTCGTCGCGTCGCACGGCGGTCGAAAAATAATACTTTTCTAGGTATAACACATCGGTTCAAGGAGTTTTTATGCTTTGAATGTTTTATTGTCTGTACGTGTGCGTGATACGTGCGAAAACGTCAATCTATTTTCTACAAACCATTTCTAATGCTTACATTCAAATTGTTCTTATTTCCGTTTTACATAACATTCTATTTTCAAATTATTGATTTTTTTTAAATCAGACTTTTTATGAAGATAACATTCATAGAAGTGACATGTTGGTACCTACATCCCAAAAATCCCTGTCTCCAGTTCTACTAGTGAAAAGGTTATATGCTTATTATTTCTTTTAGAGACTAAATATATTGCCCATACTTCAAGATCAATAGCACTGAGTATTAATAACGTTCCCACAGAAGTGATACAAAACATCACTTTTATCACAAACTGCGACGTATCACGCTATCCATATAGAAAGAAAGTTGACCTGTTAGTTCCCATACTCCGCCTCCATATTAATGACGAAAGCATTTACTTACTACCATCTGTCATAATATAATCATTTTTTACATAATTAACAGTACACAGACTTCCGTGTTGTTTTTCTGCTTTTTGTGAAATAATCGATTTAATTACGATTACTAGAAGCAATTATTCTCAGGTCAATGTGATTATATCAATTATTTGTACACTTCTTCTACCTGTTTCATAAATAAATACCTTTAATAAATGCCGTGAAGCAAATAAATGGGGCTTAATCGAAATATTTAAACGTCCCATATAAATCAACAGTATTTTTGCTTGTATAAGCCAGCTCATTAAAAAGCGATAAATAAAATCGCGCCTCATTCACGATGCTACATTAAATGTGACATCTGTTTAACGCTTCTTTTACCCGCCATAAATATTATCCAGTTATCGAGAAAATCACATGCAAAATAAATAGTCTGTGCAAAAATTCAACACGTAATCCTGGCCGAAACAATTTTACTTTTAAAAAAATTGTCACGCATTCGCGCCAAATCATAATTTTATACTTCGAACACCCACATCGCGTCAAATCTTCGACTTTGACTCCATACGTATAATTAGGAGAAATGATCACGGATTTTATGCACGACAGGCGTCGAAAGGGCCGGCCCGAGACTCGCAAATATATTGCGGATTTTTATTATAGCGCTCGCAAAGTATGCTCATAAAATTGTGCGCATAATATCCCTTAATAGGATGATTTAATAATTATAACCGAAGCGTATCCGAGACGTTTTCGCAGCTGTGTTATGACTTATGAATGACTCGCCTTTCATTCATAAGTTCACAGCCAATCATTTTAATAACATAGAATCGTACGTTTATATTGATATTCAATTATTCTTAGAAAATCGACCACACGCAATCAATTTTGACTGAAATTGATCGATTTATCGATTTTAAAAAGAAACTATTCCAAATTTGAAACCGGCGCGCTCGTAGTCTCTAATTCTGTTTTCCCGCCTATAATTGACACCGCCACGCTATATTTTGTCTCGCTTCTTCTTGTGTTGTTTTGTATGGGTGTCTCTTTCGTCGCGATGTCACGTGCGAGTGTCAGCGTAGTGACTATTTTGACAATTATGTCATTTGCTTGTCACGGGGTGTCATTTGGGCGACGAACGATTGCCCTGTAATTTTGTTTGGTATTGTGGAACTTTTAAGTTCGTTGACTTTTGTCTTCAAGGTATGGGAACATCTGTTGTGAGAATCGTACGTCATTCAGATTTTGATAAACTAATACAATAAACACATTAACGCAATCTCTGTTGACCTAATTACAACCGTGTAATATAGTGTGTAACTTTTTTTTTTGTAATATCGCGTTTAAAAATATATTTCTAAGACCTCATTATACTTCTTCCTACCGCCGGCAATGGATTCAGTTATGTAAGCCAATATTACATCGATATATGATTAAAAAGGTTTATACGGCAGTTAAAAAGAAAAAATACAATGTTGATTAAATGTAAATGGTATATTTATTATAGATTTTCTAAGTCTTGTTAAGAAAAGAATGGAAAGGCCTATGTTCTAACTTTAATGTTGCTGGCAATCGAGTAGGGGTAATACCACACAAGAAAAAAATAACTTGTTTACTTGATACTGTCCAAATGTACTAATTCTGCAAATATAATAAATGTGAAGGTTTGTATATTAAGATGTATTAAAGTTTGTGTGTTAATTATGCCACAACTAATGAACATATTTTGATAAATAATATACTTTTTAAAGGAATTCAAGACAAGGTTTATTATACGTTATTATTGACCCGACGTTAAAAAGTACTTTATTTAATATGGAAAGTACTCAAGACAAACACAATAACATTTTGATGAAATTTTGTATATAAATAAGATATTAGGTGGATGAAAAATTTCATCAACATCCGTTCAGCAATTGCGACGTGATCGACACACAAACATCTAAACACGAAGTTTTGATTAAAAAAAAAACAACCTTAGAAAGGAATCTTGTAAAGATGCAGTTCCATATGTATGATCGTGACAACAATTTAACGATTCCGCAGTAACGATTGAGATGTAAAATGCTCTTGAATTAAATATGAGATTCCCTAGTTTCATATTCCTGATAGTTTATAACGTGCTTAGAAATGTTCCGGTAAGTTACCATGTATGAAATGCATTGAAATGTTTATTCATTTAGCATTTTAAATTTAAATCTTCAATAATATTATAATGAGGAAAGTTTTGTTTGTTTGTAATGAATGAGTTGTAATTACTGGACCAATCTTAAAAATTCTATCACAATTCGAAAGCTACATTCGAAAGTACAGAGAGTCTTCGAAGGACATAGGATAGTTTTATTCCGAAAATCCTACGGGAACTATAGGATACCGGGTGAAACCGCGGGGCTCAGCTAGTAAATCAATAAAAAAGCCACCTTATCACCTATTACAGTCTAGCTTATCCTATTTGTAGGCGAAATTTCTTAAAAAATGTTCAATACGTGATATTAACACAAACATCCAAACTTACATAATAATTATAATATCTGTAGGATTTTTTTATCGTCCACTGGTTCACTAGGCACATTCTACCAAAAAGAACCCGGACAATACTAAGGCAAGTATATAAAAAAAAAACTTTTAACTGAAGTCGAAACTGTGTTACATAATACATATCGTTCAAAAAAGACGGCACATATTAAAAATATTAATAATACAATTTAAAAATTTTAGACTATTGAATTTAAATAAACTTTAAACAATTGATAACATGTGTATATCAAGGTAAGTTTGTAAAAAAGGTTTTACTAGCAAGGATAAGTAAAGTCCAGTAGCATAGACTGCAGGCGTCCTGCATGACAATGTGTCCTTTGTCTATGCCGCTTCGTGGAAAGCGTCGATCGAGCCACAGATAATATTGCATATTTTTGGCGCTTTCAAGGCTGCGGTGTTGCTAGGGTGCAAATTGTTTTTTTCTGGTAAGTAACGTTTCAAATCAGCCAGGATTTCGTTAATTTAGATTATTTATAATAATTATATTCTATTTAGTTTTAATCTGATTTTTACAGAGGTCTTCATTGCTCTAATAACGAAAGCTGGTATTAAATAAACAAACATTACTTTTATTGTAATTAAAATAATAAAAGAAGAGTAGGTAAAATATACGCGTACACATACAAAACAGTATTTACAGATGGAGAAAAAATTATTAGGATATTGATTACTTTAGAATAATGTATAAAAGATGTATAATAATAATGTATCAAATGCGTTTGCCTTTAATAATTCTCTTACAAGATTACAAATGTGCAAAAACCTATTCAAATAGACTTAATATAATCGAATATAAAGTGCGTATTAAAAGAAATAATACATAATTATTAATAAATAATAATAATTGAGTTATTCATCATTTAATAAAACCACATATTAAATATTATAATAACATGAGTGTATTATAATAAAAATTGTAAATATTTCTAATAACGTCTTATTGTCAAACAAAGTCGATCTATTATCGACGGCTAACAGAATCAAAATATTCGATTACTTATTGAGAACGTAATAGAGCCATAATCAAGGACGTGTGGCTAATAATAATAATTATAATATTATAATGATGCGCGGCCTAACGCCGTGCCGCAATGCATGTTTCCATTGCTACTGTAAATAAATTATTTATTTGTAACTGTGTTCCACAGTTTTACGTGGTGCTATAACCTCCCTAATGAACCTTGTCATAATCAAAAATAATTTTTATTTCAATTTAGAAGATGAACGCTGTGAAATCAAACTAACTTTATATTCGTCCTTATTATAATAGTTAAGACTATATACAATAAACATTGATTCATAAAGTTTTACTTATAAAAATTATCGACGAAAACAAGTTGCATGTATCCGTCTAAGCATTGATAATATCCTGTGGCCGGCTTAAAGGTCTTCATACTTAGATAGAACACCAATAATGTGAAGTTTAAAAAGTATAGTGTAACGACAATCTATGCTAAAGAAAAGCCACACTTAAGTTCATAAGTCTTAGATCAGAGATAGCCGGCAATTATATCTTGTGTGTAAGAAAACCTTTACATTAAAAGCAGTGAGCGTACCTTTACAATACAAATCTGTAACTTACCTAACCTGTGTTCAGTTTATGATAATCAAAAATTAATTCTTTAAACGTAGGAACAAAATTATTGTGCTAAAGCTTAACGTTTTGCAAATAACTGTCGGTGCGTGTTAGCACAATTCAATACATCATCGACAAATGGTGGCGGACACACCGCGCGAATAATAAATAGAAGTGTAGAATAGAATTTAAATAACAAGAAATTAGAAGCTTTGATTTTGTGTACGTATTATAGCTTAAAGGGTAAAATGGTTGTTATTACTATCAATTAGTTAGGGATTGAAATTCGTTAATGCAGATTTTTGGGAGGGCAACAAAAGAAAACGCTAAAACTTATGTATAATTTACCTTTTTACTTTTATTTTAATTTGTTATAACAGAGAAATATGTAAATTATGACTTGTCCCTTAAAAATAAGATCGAAAATATAATTTAAAAAATCACCAGCATTCGAGACTTTACTTCACGAGACGTATTCTAAGTAAAACTCAAAGCGACACAGAATACAAAACCCCAACCGGACGTTTATTTATTCTATAAACTAATAAATCTACTACTAAATAGGTCATATCGTGTCGTGCGACAGTGAAGACGGGTATCGGCGCGTGCTGGAGACGTGACCGCTCGCCTCACGCGGCGCGAATAACCGCCCGTTTAATGAGCACGTGTGGACTAAGCTTTATAACCTTCAAAATCACGATTAACGTTCGGAAATTTTAAGTGTCAACGTCGGATTGGGCTGTATGTTGAAAGTCCTTCGCCTTAGTTCCAAATTCAAATTGTTCCGTAACTCCTGAAAGTCACGATAAAACGAGGAATAAATTTGAAAAATGTGAATTTTATGAATATGTCATAGCTTTAAAAAATCACGATTACCGTTCGAAATTAAAGTTAATATAAAAAAGGCAGTGAGGTCAGCCCTTTGTCCTTTGATTTATTTGAAATCGCTCTATAACTCATAAAAAGTCAGATAGTCATATAAGAAACAATTTTTTTAAAGAAATTGGAAAAAATGTTGATGGTAATCTTCAAATCAATTCAAATTAAATAACTTTATTGCGACATCTTTATATTTTAAAATACGCATATTTTTTTATTAGTATACTTGCGTAATGAAATTTGTTTTTGGTTCTTGGTCCAATTAAAATCTTGAGTTTCTAAACGACTCTCGTAAATACTGGTATTAAAACTAAAATAGAAAATTATTATACTTTTTTAATATTTACGTCACAAGTTTGAATTAATTAAAAATCGTTTAATATTTATCTTTAACCTGAAAAACCAATATTATTTTGCATTTTGTTACAAATATTATAGATTTATTAGTCGTCTGCCAGCCAGCTTTTACCGAGAACAGATATCAAGCTTTGCATTAGAATTTCCACACATACTAAATTATTTATAATCTCTGTGTATAAACGTCAATTCAGCTTAGTTATCGAGCAAAACATAAAGACGCGCGTAAAAAACCTATCACAGATCCCGCATAATTTATCAATTTGCTACACAGTCAATCGCGCGAATGATACCTTTATAAACGGAAACTAATCCTTAAACGGCTGCCTTTTAACAATCATTTCATTTTATGGTTTTTCTTGTGAAATAAAAAAACACCAACGACGTCGGCGCTGGCACGCGCGGAGCATCGCTACGAGATAGAACGAGACGAACGTTAGTAGAAACGAGACAAATATCTGATCAATGGTCACGTCTTGTAAACGAGAATGTAGTCAAATTAGGAGAAATAAACACCATTGCTGATATAACCGTATTTTTGTTAAGTTTAATGTATTGGCGCGTAATTCAAGCGTCTTTTTTAATTTTCAAACATGGAAGAGAATGTTAGTTGCGTTCTTGGTGTTGCAAGTACAAATATGTTGCCTTATTTAAAAGTATTTGCTACGGCATTTTACTTTTTTCGCACTATACTTACTGACGTTAATGATTGAGTAATTTTGACGGACAGTTATAAACAACTGAAAGGGTTAAGTGCATGAACTATGTATATATTTTTTATTGGGGCAGTTATTAAGTAGAGTCGTTATTCTTTTGTACTTTCTATGAAACCTAGGATCTTGTTTTAACAATCCATCTAAAATAGCCAAAAGCTATTAGAGTACTTTTTTGAGTTAGTTCTTGGTTCTAATATTAGACTGTAAACCAGTTTATTACAAAAACGTCAATATACATCTATTTAGAACCTTTTTGATGATATTGTTAAACCGTGTGATCTTTTTTAATTTTATCTGCATAAAAGGAGTTAAGAGGTCAAAGAAATATCTTATACTATTGCCCACTCTACACTAGTGTGTATCTTATTGTGTGTGTGTGTAGTTTATTTTGCCATAAGGACTGCCTTATGGCAAAATAAAACCCACAGTACAAGCTTTCCTTAGTTTGGGACTAGTGTTGAATGTCCCTGAATATATATTTATATACTGTTTCTTACCCTTAAACCATAAGTTAGTCCACACATACAGTCGCTTCATAAAATAGATAAATACTTACCGAATCACCTAGGTGGCACATTCCAAAACACCATAAAACTAACACGCAAATAAAACTCAAAAAATGCTTAGCAAATTTTCAGTCCTTAACTCCTTCAAGCATTCGAACACAATACATAGTTTGTAATACTTTTTGCTAATAAAATGGATAGCTCTGAGCTATGGAGGCCGGGCTAGCACAATGTGTAGCTCCGGGCTTAGGCAGTTTATTACTGGAAGATATGGAAGGGACAAGGGAAAGGAGGTCGCGGGAGCGGTGAGTAAAGCGGAAATATTATTTAAAGCAAACGTGAATAGAAAGAAGAAGAAAGAAAAAACATTTACTTTGACACAATCTAGACACATAAATAACAGTTACAAATTTAAAATCACACAATACACACAAGAATAAAATTGAAGAAAGATAAGATTAAATACAAGGAAGTAAAGAAATACATATATGAAATTTATCAAGGCGTCTGTGTGGGGCTGTGAAAATGTGTGTGTCGAAAAGGGACGCCACTCAGGAAATCTGTGACTTACAAATAGGCATTTATTAAACAGGTATGCTCCATCCTAGACCACGTTATCACTTTAGATCAGGTGAAACGTTGGTCAAAAGCCCGCTTAATCTAATATAAAAAAATAAGATATGTAAATTAAATAAGATATGCTTTGAACAAAGATTTACATAACTCTTTTGAATTGGATAGTTTTATATTCCTGTCCCCTGTTTGAAAGACTATAATTTATTTCCTTTATTTAAAAAGAGATCTCAAGTAGAATTTCTTACAAAGTCGAGTATAGTTGGATGCAACATTTAATAAAGTATTAAAACCTCCTTCGTTTTCTAATGACTGATTCTGCAATCGCGACCTCTCCTGCCTTAAACCAGGTTTGAACACAATATTTCCCTTTCCGATATAAACCTGCGAATAAATCTTTATGGATTTCGGCAGCTACACACAGCTTCTCGGAAACCACCCGTTAAACTTCAGAACTACTGGACATTTT
Organism: Phoebis sennae; assembly: GCA_001586405.1. Classification (NCBI taxonomy): domain Eukaryota; kingdom Metazoa; phylum Arthropoda; class Insecta; order Lepidoptera; family Pieridae; genus Phoebis; species Phoebis sennae. Next base: position 104,047 of record LQNK01002490.1, on the reverse strand, counting down.
TAAAGCTATAATTCTTGTCTATGGGTTTAGAAGTACACGTGTAAAGTTTTGACGTGTTAAGTTTATTTTTCACACATTTATGGTGTAATTTCAACTACCTACATCTTTTAAGCTTCGTTCTTTCAGTGGTTAACGCCTTAGTCGTAACAAATGAGAGTTCAGGCCCACTATTCACAAATGCTTTTCCGATCGGTAAGGTCCGAAAATTGGGTAAGGTCCGTTCCGATTTTCGAGACTTTCCGATCGAAATCGCATTTGTGAATAAGGGGGAGATTGATTCTCGGCTTCGGAGATTGATTCTTCGGGCTTAGAACCTTAATCACCTGCTTGCCTCTATATAAAAAGTGATCAGTGAAACGGATTTAACATCCGTCCCAAGCCCCAATAGGGGACTTAATACATCCACTGTACTAGAACAGTTAAACCCTGAATTTTATAAGTGAGAAGTGATGGTGAAACCTAGGCAAAGGATATTCTATAAAATTGCAAATACTATATTAAAAAAAATCGTGATCTTTTCTACCTTAAACCCTATTTTACACATAATATTTTGATTGTTAATAACCTGCATCTAAATAAAGCTTTATGGATTTCGGCACATATGTCATATGGTATGTCACACTGTGCGAGACACATAATAGCAAATATAATGGTAAAGAAATTTCAGGAACCATAGACTTAGCACAACTTTGTGTAGAGATTTCATTCATGTTTTGAGATAATCAAGTAGGTCTATCGAGACTTCGTTATTTTTACAGAATGCTTTTGATGGAATTATATTATACTTTTATATCAATTTTACGTGTTTTAAACAGCTACTAGAATGGATTTTTTTTTTGCGTTCTAACCGTATCGACTACATTTATTGAACTTTTCAACATCCATTTTCGATTTATGTAATTTTAGGAAAATATATTAGACTGCAATTAAAGGTTTCCTAGAAAATTGTTAGTACAATATTTTCTTTCACAAATCGCTATATTTTCTGCCTTAAACCGCATAAAACACGTATAATATTTTGGTTTCCAATATACCTCTTTATGGATTTCGGCAGCTACGCATAGGGGCTTCTCAGAAACGGCTGTAGCCTTCGAAACTACTAAAATTCGTCTGCACGCTTTTAGGTTGACATGAAGTACAGAATAACATTCGTGAAGTTTTGCTACATTTCTTGTCTATGGGTTTTTTAGATGACGCTTGTATAGAAAAAATATTTATTGCATTTCCACCGAGTTATGGCGTACATTATACGTTGGTGGATTGATATTGAGGATATTTCGTCAAACTGAATTAAATTTGGGATTTTACAAGATTTGTAAAATCCGCAGACAGTTTCACCTCATATTAAGAACGAAAGCAAATCTTTACCATCATCTCTTTCTAAACCATAAAATTGTTTACAATTATACTGGGTTATAATTAAAAATAATAAGAAATAATTATTCTTCTCTCCACTTTGTAAACAAACGGAATTTAGTATACTTACTATAATCAATAGATTTTTGTATAAATTGCTGCATGTGGAATGAACATCTTGCTCCACCATTATATTCACATATTTATCGATATTTCAAGAGCATCGATTAATACCCCTTGCCTATACTTTATAACGACATTTAAACAAAAATAAAACGAAGCCGCCTGCCACCGGTCACCGGTAAGAAAAGCAGGCGTACCAACGTAAAAAACGACAAAAATGGCCACGCATTCGTAATCGAAATGCAAAAAAAAATATTTTGCTAGAAAGAGAGGGGCTTATACATTTCGTTCTTGATAGAGTGGAATGGCGAAAATTTAGAATGCAACGCGTGCTCGTGGACATCCGTCGCGGTAAAAAATCGCCGCTGCCATCTACCGGCGCTTTATAACACTACGCGCGTCCGATTTTTGAATATTTTTTTTGAGGATAGACAACAAGGAATTTATACGACCTTCTTCACCACAGATAATATACATATGGATACAAATAAAGCTAAAGTTTTGTATCTAGAAACAAAAGTATTAAAAATTCATTCATATTATAAATGTGTAAGTTTGATTATTGGCTGTTTGTGTGTCAATCACGCGACAACTACTGGACCGATTTTGATGAAATTTCGTATACTGGTAGGCTATTCGCTGGATTGGTTTACTCATCTACAAACATGAAATAACGCAAGCGAAGCGTGCAAGACTTATATGAAATATAAACTTTACAAACGATTAAATCTTACACGGATTAAAAACAAATCCGCTTCCCTACGCAGCATTAAGCTCATTATACCGATTTAATTGATAGAGGTAAGACCACCGCGTGTCATAACATATTTGATGGATG
>LQNK01002490.1:65502-92545 GCA_001586405.1 Phoebis sennae | reverse complement strand
GGCGTTAACATAACTACCAAAACTTGGTTCCGATTGGTTGATTATAACCGCTCGTTAATGAAAAACGATTTGTATCTGTTATACTATAATGTACCGCCCAACCGCTAATTTTAAAGATGCGCATTTGAAGCGTAAACAAAAAAAACAAACAATTTATCGATTTATAATATTTTGAAACAAAAAAGAATTATTTCTTCCATGTACAAAACATTACGTTTTGCAAACATATTTTGATTGTTAAATGATAATTAAAAAGTACCCAATGTACCACAATGATCAACCTTATTCACACAAACTAAAACACTGACAAAACACGTAAATTATTCATTTACGTAAATGATAAATAATGCCTATTGTAATCTAGGTCACTCTGGTCAATGTCGATTTTTATGCTTAACTCAATTTTTAAGTAGTTCGTTAATTATTTCGCGAGAATTATAAAATCGAGTAGGTCAAAAGCAAATAAAGTCTTCATTTTAGTCTGGACTCTGGAATTAAAAAGTAGATAGAATAGGTAATATATTAAAAGTAATTTTCCATTAATATTATAAATGTGAAAATTTGGAGGGATATTTACGAAATTTTAATAGCATATGTACATCAAAATTCAATGAATAAGCATGATTAAGTGATAGGGTACTTTTTATGATCTGAACAGACACACACTAAAACTAGTACAATGTCTACAGAATATCTTAGAGCAATAAATTAGGCAGTAAACATTAATAAGTAATTGCATTATGAAATGACAGAGTTCGCCAGATTTACACTGATATATATTTCAAACACTTATAAACAAATCTTTAATCAAATTAATTGAATTAAAGGAATTGAAACATAAAGGTTAAAGAATAGCTATGCACCTCTCTATACTTTTTGTACTAGCAAGAAGTCATACACGATATTAACTAAAATTCCATTGTGTATTGCTTCAGTTATGTTTTTGTTTTATATCAAAATGTTATTGTTTTCAACACACATTAGATCTATCAATTCTTTCAATCAATTATCAAAAAAATTCACCTCTCGGAATTTTGGTTAATTGAAATTATATTTATATAATATTTAGGCCGGACTATAGTTTGTCTCAAATGGGAAAAATACTGTAATTATTTTATCAGGGTAATAGCCGCCAAATTCATTTATAATTGAAATTTAAATTTCATGTTTATCTACTCTGTCTCATCTGACTATGTAATATTTTTATCTGGCAACATTATTTGTATATAAAAAGCGTATATCAATTTCCACAATTTAAATTATCTTATATATAATATAAAAAATAGATATAGAATATTACATACTTAATTAAATTTTTTTTTGCTGTAGAGTGATTTTTCTGAACCTTCTAAGATTTGGATAAAAAAGGGATAGCTTTACGAGTCACGAACTAAAAATAAAATATTAAAATACCTCGTACTTTAAAAAAATAGCGCGCTTAACCAAACAGACCTTAGTAGTTAGTATTTTATTTCCAAACATCATGTCAAATATTCGCTAATATTCATAAAATATTCGAATAAAGTTATAACAGTAAATCTCGTATCGCCGGCACATCGATGCATCGATACGGCGGGGCGGGTCGCCGGCGCGGTAATTACAGGCGGCGGGCGAAAATTATTTAGTGGTTTTACTCTTGTTTTCTTTAGTATTTGGCCAAGTGTTTGATGTGAATTTTAATCTTTTATTTTAAAGCGTGCGATATGACATTTATTTATTTAACTCTTAGTCATAAGCGCAAAGAGAAAACGAAATATATATTTAGTCCAATAAACTTACTTTTTATCATACAGTTACGTAAAGTCCTTAACTGACTCTGACACGATGTGTGTAAGTGTTTTAAAAATGTATGGATTAGCGTTTTTTAGTAAGTGTGTATGGACTCAAAAGGAATAATTATATAAAATAATTAAATCATTCTTTAAAGAGTGTTATAGCCCAAGATAGATTCATTTAGTGTTAGACATTACGAATACATTTTCACATAACGATTCCTTTTTCTATATTTTATTAAAATCTTTCCTATAAGTTTGTAGTGATTAATGCAAAAATAATCTAAATTTTATCTCAATTAAGTCACTTGTCCCCAATGTTTACATAGTATTTACTACTATAATCCGTTTTACACATCATTTTTTATTTAGAGGCAAGTAGTCGATCAGCCTTCTGTGCCCTGCTAAAGCAAAGCTATCCATTTTTTTAACTATTATTTTAATTTTATCAATCAAGTAATGCTTGGACATGTTGGTTCACATAAAATGTACAATTTCCACATCAAACCAACCACATACTCAATAATTTATCGCGAAAACCATACAAGTAACGTATATATTTCACTTACGAATTCCGAGCATTAAGTGCCAAGGGTAGTGACCTCGTAAATCATGAAATCCATGGCACTTTATGGTAACCGTTGGATATAAGGGCTCATGACGTCAGTGGTCTCGAAAGTCAAATGCTAAATCGGTATATTCGGTAAGAAAAATCGGTATTTTAGGAGCATTCATTGGGATATCGAAAATTGTCATAAATGAACTTTATTGTAAAAGGAATGAATTATGTTTTTTTCTTATTATTTTATATTTATTTATTTATTTATTTATTTATTATTTATTTTAAGCCATTTGTATCCCCTGCTGTATCCATACTGCTGGGACTCTCTTTTTCTCATCTTATCGGATCTCTTCTTGGATAACTTTTTCTTATAACAAGTTTAAATAATTTTAATAATTGGAAGCCTCCGCCCGCTTTCATTTTGTCGAAAAAAGACATTTAATTTTGACCCTTTCCCCAAATAAGTAGGGTTGCCGAATTGCAATTCGATAACAAAAATCGTTGAAATTCCAAACAATTTTAGAAATTCGGCACAATTGCTGAATTTTGGTAAAAATGCGGAAGAATTTTCTTGCTTTCTTATAAATCATTGAAAAATTGTTTAATTTCGGTTTAATTTTCGGTGCGCGCCATATCGGTAGAAATATCAAAAATCGGTAAGTTCGAGCACTGCATAACGTACTCATGATTCATTTTTCTTTTTTTCAACATTGGCTATGGTTCGCACTGCACTCCAAATATGACGTTGCGTGACAGATCGATGACACATGTCATAACTTTAGCATGTGATGTCATTACAGATTAACTATTAAATCGAACTGCTTTTTGCAATCCATAAATATTTATTGATTAGATCCATAAGACGTTGATTGTAATTTGAAAGTTAAGTAAACAAGTTCTTTTATTTGCCAGTTTGTTGTGTCTTTGTTTAGCATTCATTTATTTTTTAGTCATTGTCAGTTGCTATTTTACTTGTAAATTTGTGCGCATGTCCTTGAAATAAGTATTTTTTATGTATTATTAAAATTGTCGCAGTCATGTTTATTTATCGTGTTTTTTTGTATTCAATTAGGTGCTTCAATTACAATTGTTGTCTTAGGATATTTTAAAACCATTTAGAAGGTTGGCTGAAAAAGTAATGTACTTAAGTGAGTAACGTCTTTAATTATGAGAAAAATAGATTTCCTTTTTAATTCATTTATCTCAGGAGCCACGACTATTCAAACTTGTAATAAGGTGTGTAAAGATAAAACCCTGTTAATTGCACGAAATCAATGAAATGTAATATTCTGTAGCCATTGTTAATATTCTACCGCGTCAAGGCGCGTTTTATACTCGTTAAAAGCCCGTTTTAAGTCAAATTCACATGGACCGATCGAGCATGTTATGGATAACAACAATGTTTTACCCTCTTTTTTAAAACGTTTCTATTTAAAAAAGGTAAATATCAAAATGTTTGAATTAAATTCATATTATGTTATCAATTATCTTAGAATGTATTTCTCAAATAGTTAAAAGAAAATATTAGTATTTGGTGTAACATTAAAAAAACTCTTTTACTAAATGAGTTAGACCTATAGTTGGAAACAATTAATTGAAATTGGAAAAAATCGGATGTTTACAAGACGAATCGGTATTCAATTTGTGAACCATCGCCTGTAATCAATAATATTCATAGACAATCTATCTTATAGTATTTGGAATACAATTTATTAATATTTTGTCGTGGTATGATTGGAGTCTGTGTTTGAGTTAAAGGCTTGGTAGGACATCACACGTTAAGTTCTGTGCCATAGCGAATAGGGCCCCAGGTGACGTACAAAAATATACAGATCCATATTATATATACTTATCGAATAAAATAAATACCGTACTAATACCTTAATAATACCGTAAAAAGAATCTTAATAGAATCTTCTCAAGCAGGCAAGCGTAGCATGAGGTTCACCTGATATTAAGTGACTGATCGCAGCCCATGAACATCTATAAACAGGGAGAGGATTAATGATGGGAAGTTGGGAGAGGAGATGAAAAGTTGAAATAGGATAGGAGCCTGTACTCCTACCTCCGGGCACCCGCTCATCGTCCGAAACAAAGTGCAATACTGCTTCACTGAGGGGTTGTAATTACGTCGGTGCGAGCTTGGCCCAATCGTGCAATGCTCGGCTCCCACTCTTTTATGCAGCAGAATTACCCTCTGTCGCCTGTTACGACACCCACGAGTAGAAATGAGGTGGCGACACATGTATTCTAACCCGTCGACACACGAGCAAAACCTTTCTTAAACCCAGTACCGGTACCCAAACAGTTCTGAAGATACATACTTAAAACAAAAATTTAAATTCAACTAAAACGTCACCATATAAAATAATTCACTATAATCACTCAATCGCGTCCAATGTGTGACGTCACATAACTCAGGCGGTTATAAGCCCCGTCTCAATCGTGGCACATGCCAGGGCCCGGGCAGCGCTGTAAAGCAAAGGAAATGAAGGAAATGGCGTCAGCCTACTCGTAATGGCCACGCGCGTCGATAAATATACTGACCAGGGTAAAGGAGACCTCTTGTGGGAGATGTGCTAGAGTAAGCGAATTAGTTTTTTGACTTTAGTCGTTGAATGTGACTATAGGAAAATTACACCACCAATTTAGGGCGTCACCAGGGGAAGGTGACAGTGGCTGCTGAGATCCCTAGAGATTCGAAAAAATGTAGCATTATAAATCGTAAATTAAGAATGGGCTTATTTTTGGTTGTCAAAACGCAGTGATGCAAATGTAAAAATAATTGTAAGTATAAGATATTTTTTTAAATATTAGAACTGATAATGATAAAACTTAGAACGGTTTCAAAACATTTCTCTTCGTTAACTAGGAATCAAATGTAGCTGTCTTGTGGCTGTCTTGTGCTGGCTTGTGGTTTAAAATTAAAATATGGAAATTTAGTAAGAAAGAAATGTCTTTCTTTCCTTTCTTGGACGGAATTTAGCTTTGATTTTGGTATGTGACACTTTATCTAATTGTATTGTTGATCAATTAATAGGCTCAGAAACTACTGGACCGAATTTAAAAATTCTTTCACCATTCGTAACCTACATCATCCACGAGTAGTAGTCAACATAGTCTATATTGTATAGGCTGTATACATATATAACATTATGCTACGGGAGCGAAGCCGTGCGGATCAGGTAATGTATAATAATCCGCGTTTAAAAGAGTGGGAGCATTGCAAGGTCGTCCCGGTGTTAGTATCACCCCCCAGCAGAAGATCCCTATCCCCTCCCCTTCCTTCAAGCCGGCAAGGCATCTGCGACAGTTTACTGTTGTGGATGTTCATGGGCTGCGGTCAGTCACTTAACTTCAGGTAAACCGCACGCTTGCCCGCTGTAACATAAAACAAAATTATCCAATATTAAAATCCTTTAAAAATTATTTTTATTCCATAAATAGCGTATCTCCCAGTATTAAACCAGGTTTTGGCGTTTCGAGCGCGGCGGCGGGCAAAGACAAGATGGCCCTTTGAAGATCGCGCCGATACGTTTATTAGAATACCCTGCATAGTCCTCCCTCGATATTATACAGTCGCTTGTAGCTTTAATTTGTGCGTAATTGTTTGATGTATTGTATTTGCATTATTTTCAACTTTTCTTTGGTATGTGGAGTTGAATTTGGATGATAGATGTGACAATCCTTTTCTCTTTCTGTAACGTGTGTCAAACGTATAACCTGATGTAACGGTCAAGAGTCTTAGATCTTCGAAGTAAGAAAAACTTAACACTTCTATGAAATAAAGAAAAAAAATTAAATTAAATTGAAATGTATATCTACTCTAATATAATATACTAGCTAAGCCTCGGTCTTCCCGCGTATATCTCCTGTTTCCTTAGGAATTTCGGGTTAAAAACTATGTCCTTTCTAGGGTTTCAAAGAATCTCTGTACAAAATCTCATCCGAATCGGTCCAGTAGTTTCGGAGTTAGTATCTAATAACTGTTTTTACTCTATTGCCTGTTATACTTTTCGTTCCAACAAAATAAGCATGTCTTAACGATAATTAATATTATTCCAAAAAATATAATACATATTTAAAATAGCAGGTGTGTTGCCATTTGGCACACATTTATTAATTCTAGTAACACAATGACATTAGTACATAAGTTCAAAGGTGAGAATATACTGAAAGTCAATAATTAATGTTATACCGCAAAATAAATTAATTACGTTCCAAATTTGAAATTTGAGATTTATTTATTTTGTATTGTTTATGAAGTATTATTACATTTCCACGAGGCATAAACTACCTACCGGATGTTAAACTACAGTAGCCCTAATGTTCTAAGCCTATAAGCATTCCTCAATTAGTAATGATAAATGAATGAATGAACTTTTTATTGGGTGTTAAAACTTTTACATAAAACTTACAAACTAAAAATATGGTAATATAACACACAAAAGGCGGTCTTATCGCTTAGAGCGATTTCTGCCCAATTTTTTTACTCTTCGGTTTTATATTATAAGTATGGACTATAGACAGTATATTTAGACTATAGATTGTTTATATGCCCTATCGCATATCATGTGTTTCTCTTTTTGTATATTATAGACTTCAAGGGGATGATTTAAATCTCAAAATGTGTCTCTTTTATTTATTAACTAGGTATGCACCACGGTTTCATCCGCGTATATAGCCCGTCCCTGTGGGATTTCTTGGATAACAACATCATTTGCACTATTGTTGTTATTCACTATAAATTACTTTAAAACTTCGGAATGGACCAGGATGAAAGACATCTTATCCTTAGAAAGGCAACAATCGCTGTCAAAATTCAGTAAAAACCATTTAGCTGTTTTAAGCTAACGAAAAACAAATATTCATTTATAATATTAGTATGACGTTCTCAATCAAATGTTTACTTATTTATAAAACGATTAGCGGTTTAAGACATCTCTATCGATAGGGAATGATTTATTTTCTAGTTTTGTTTAGAAATGTATCGTATTACGTGGGAACAATGGCTAATTAAAGTTGTTTTGGTTGTAGCTTTGATAACGCACGTGGCGGATGGCGAGGCGCAGGATTGGGGTTCGATTTGGGTTTTTAATTCATTATTTTTTTTTGAATTGATAGAGTGTCTAAATAGCTAATGTAGAAAGCAATGTACTGTTCTACACAATTGGCCAATAGAAACTTCTTCTATGGGCCAGTAGATAACAAATCACAGCTAGTCATAACGACTGTTAGCAAAATAAGGGTAGCTAGGTTGTGACGTCAATAAGACGTTCAAGCACCAAGACGCAATTGCTACCAATGTGCCCAGATAGTAGGTACTATTGATGTGTTGTTTCATCAAATTTTATTTTAAAAGTAGCAATTTTTTTTTTGTATATCGTTGAATAAGCAGAGATGCAGGTGCTATTCTTATCTGATTTTGTTTCACGAAGACGCGCCCCCCTATTTTTCTCAATTGACAGTATATGTATGCAGGCTTCCGCTTCTGTGAAGTTTTGTAGGTACACACTCATTACCCATATCTGCACACGCACACTTAAATAAATAGCCTAATCAGGACAAAGTATTGTGATCATAGTAAAATATTCCCAAATTCAAAAACTAGGTGGGACGCGTTGTCGTGGATGGATCCATCTATAGCTGGGAAAGGAAGGGAATAAGAAAGGGATCTATAAAATGTTTAAAGCTAAAGAACACGAAAAATATTGTTAAACAATTGAACCGCTTCAAAAAGTAAAAGTTTTTGAATCGAACCTTCATGGTGCATGCGCGACTCACACTTACCAATTGTTTTACACATTTTTGCACAGTTTCAACGTTAGAATGAAATACTTTAAGAAAAATCCTTGCACGTGTAATCAAACGTGTATGTATATAGTATTCCGAATATATTTTTAAAGCTATACACATATTAAAGTTTTGTTTAAGTCCATATTTATCGCATTTATTTTTTCATCAATCTACTAGTACTATAATATGTATACCAAAAAATAGTGAACTAATAAGACATCTACAAATTAGACATTAATTATTGTTATATTTTATAACCATTAATGATATGTTATTTATTTTTTTCTCTTTAATTGCACCACCTACTTTCTTTCTACGCAGCTTTTCTCTACTTAACGGTTGTCTGGAAGAGATAGCTCACTAGCTATAAAACCGCCTTCTACACCAAAATCTCTATATATTTGTATTTAAAAGTATGTTTAAAATGTGCAATAAAGGATTTTTATTATTATTAATTGGGCATCATCTGATTTGATGGTATTTGAATTTGAAACTACACTCCTGTCTCAAATCATCTTTATGGTCGCAGTAGTTACAAACATTTTGACTTTGACTTTGTACTTTGTGAAATTTCGTGAGTTATTTTCACTTTACTATTTTATTACATTTACTTACGTTTTTTTTCTTTTTTCTCTCTTAATATAATTATTTTCTATTCTATTTATCCAGCACTTGTTGGCAGAAATCAGTTTTTTCAACTATCCACATAGACAAAATACATAAAAACATTAACAAAAAACCATCACAAAAAGCCGAATGATTTAAATGTGATCCAATATGACTATGAATGTATTAGCAGAAAAAAATACTGCAATGTCGGTTGTTGTTATATTTTAATGTTATTCTGTACTAGCTGTACCCCGCGGTTCAACCACGTATAGTTTCCGTTCCCTCGGGATTTTAAGGATTAAAGCTTTCCCATATACTTTTTCAGGTTTTGAACTATATTAGGTTAAAATTCCATACAAATCGAATGAGTAGTTGAAGCGTGAAGACAGATGAACAGACAAAGTTACTTTCACATATTTATTGTCAGTTTGAAATTAGGCTGCATTTTATACTGTTTTTATGCTGTTTTACTTTAGGTCTTGTTTGTTTTCATTTTATGGTTAAATGAAGAGTTACATAATAAATAAATGCTATTGCATATTATTCATAACTTTTTTGCCGACCATAAGTGACTTTGTTTACAATATTGAGTGTTTACATTCTCTTGCAAGTAATCTAAGCTTTTTTAAATTAAATCAGACCTGACAGTCGTTAAGCCCAAGAAAAAGTTGAAAACGCCTCGTCACCCCGACATCCTGTCTCACTGTCACAAGACAACATTTACATAATATTATACTTGCTATATAAAATACAAATATTCTTGAGTTGCTTGCGTTGATAAATGGTCTTTTTATTTTTGGTTAAAAAATCTTCAATACTATGAGTTCTCAATGCACAGGGCTCTATAAACATATTCGCAGATATTTGAGTCACAGTTTGTTACTTGTTGTTTGAATTCAATGATAATGTCACTTGGAACGCATTGAAAAATGTCTTACATCACATAGTGTTACTTCTTTACTAACACAAGCATGTCTGTGAATTCAGGTGATAGATTGCCTTCTTTGTGATAATCCATACTCTCTTACTAATATTATAAATGCGAAAGTAACTCTGTCTGTACAATAAAGTAATAATCTTCTTCACCCCTAATCCACTGCACCGATTTGGATGAAATCTTCTTCAATTACAGTTTAAAAACCGAAAGGACATCGTACACTTTTCACCGAAAATCCCGAGGAAGGAAGAGGAAGGGAAATATACGCGAGTAAAACCACAATATAAAAACAAAGAGTACATGTAAGCAAAACACCATTCTAACACAAAACAAAACTATGACATTTCACTTCGTATTTAAAAAACAAGTGACTCAAAACACGACGTCCGTCGATCACATTATAAATATTCATAATCGACACCAGCCGGCAGCCCAGTCATAAATAAATTACAAATTCCGTAAAAAGTCAGACCACCCCTGTCTTTTACGTATGCCATCACAAATATTACGTCATGATTTTTTCTAGGTTTTGAAAGGATGTATTTACAATTTTGTAAAGAAATTGTACATTTATATCGTTTAAAATTTGTTAAGACATGATGAAATGCAAATAAATATAGTTAGTATATTTATTTAATGTAATAATTTATTTATTTTGTACCGGCAGAGCTCTGGTCAGATAAAGTAAAATAAATATAGACCAATAAAAATAAAAAGAAAAATATAGATAGATATACATATTTACATAAAATACTTTATGCACGTTTTTTTAATATTTTAATTTAATTACGAATTCATGTATTAATAGTGAAATGTGTCATGTAATAAAATATATCTAGATATCCTCGTACAAACATTCACCTATATGATCCCGGCTATCTTTGCAACCCATCTACAAATTTGACTCGTCTTCCAGTCAACATTTTCTTTTATCTGAACGATTATAACCTATGATATTTTAGCCTATGAAATTTAACCAAGATCGCATAATTAATACTTAAGTTATCGACGACAAAGTTTTTCATACTTACATACAGACATACAATCGCCCAGCAATCTCGACTAAGATACCTCGCTTCGCTCGGTCAATAAACTGACTTTTTAGATAATATCCACAGACCCCTAAAAATCATAAAACCATGATCAGTAGCGGCGCGTGGCTTCCTCTCCACTTGATTTGCATCCAGATATTATTCGGAAGTTGCTTTTTATTGAATCGTAAAATTTTAAATTTATTCCGCTTTGATGTTATGAACATACAAAATATTAATTGTGTATTTTTAGTGATTTTTAAATAAATATCTTATGTTATAAAGTGATCAAGTTTCGTTTGTTTGTTTGTGCGTTGTAGACTCAAAACTGAAACGATCTGAAAAATTATTCCACAGTTGGAATCGTAAAGATTAGTTATCTTTACTCCCTCTTAAAAATAATTCATTAAGCAAATAAATTATTAATTGAGGTGTTATGAAAATTATTGTTTTTTATAAGAATATTAGATATATGTAAAAAAAATCAATCAAATCAAATCAAATATTTTTTTTCCCAAATTGGCTTTTTCAAAGCTCTTTTGAAATTTTATTGATTTATTTGATGTTAAGCGACCACCTACAGTGTTAAGTAGGTGTATGGAAAAGTAGTGGTAAACGGTGGATGACCATTCAACAAACCCCATCTAATTTAAGTTAATTCTTAATACTAAAAAAAATATCTATACGACATTTCAAAAAAGCTTATAATAAGCCAATTTGAAATATAAACTATATGAATTTAGCATTTACTAATACTTTACGTAGATTAACTGCTAATGCAACCAATAAGGTATTAATTTTACCTTTACAAGGGCAGGTCACATAGCACTCTATTACGGTTAAACCTCACAATACTGTCAAGCCCCACGCCGCGGGCAATACGGCGGGATTCTCGAAATATCTCGTGCCAATTAATGTTGCTAGGCTATCAATACGCTAATTGCTGCGATCCCGGCTTCAACTATTCCTGGGATGGTGACCATGATAAAGGCGTAAGAAAATGTCCCAAATACACTAATGAAGAAAATGATGAGTGGAATAAAATGAGTGCCTAAATCTGAGTCACTCTGTTTGAAATTGACTAGCTTAATTTGCTATTTAATTTATGTTAACGTCAGAAAAGAACGTTTCGTTTTTTGATATGTAATTATTTTCGTTGGTTAGTTATCTTGTTGAGTAAGTTTCTTCGTGTCATATATCATATAGCTACGTGTGCTTGTCAGAAAAATCACAATAACATTTTTTTTCGGCCCCGGGAATCGAACCCGAGACCCCTAGGTCTATTGCCAAGATACAACCACTAGACCAACGAGGCAGTTGCTAACACTATACTAAGGGAGCAAAGCCGCGTAGAACATAGTATTCCATAAAGCATGGTGTCTCTAGTAGTTGTTACTCAAGGCTTTTAGCTCAAACCCCAGTGAGCTCGAAGCATCCCTCCTATGTTAATGGCCTCGGATGCCGCGTCCTAACTCTCATTTAAACTGTATACAGTACTGTACAGTCAGCTGCTGGTGATAATAATAAAAATCTTTATTCATTTTGAATACAGTTATACATTTTTGTTAAACACTACAACTTAATACCTGTAGAGTTGTAGAGTAAGCAAGTTTGTGTTTGTCTCAATTTCTTAGTAACTATCTCCTGTCCACGGCTTCGTTCGCATTAAATTCGTCTATAGTCTATAATAAAAGGTATCGTGATACAATACCTCATATAGCTAATCTCACTTGCAAACGAAATTTCATTAAAATCCATTTAGTAGTTGCAACGTGATTGATAAACAAACATCCAAGCACCCTGTGACATTTTTAATATTAGTAGCATTTATAGCGTAACATACAGTAACTTATTGCTATAGATGTCCACCATTGTACCGCCCATTAGTATTATTTCGCGTGGATTGGTTTGGATGTCTGTACGTTATTCCTGTAGGAACGACTGAGCAGATTTGAGAAACCGGAGCATAGTTGCGAACAGGAACTATAGTCTAATGAAAGAAGATCTAGTATTATGAAACATTTGATAAGCCAATTTTTAAGAACAATTATTATTCGACAGCTAAAATTCAATATTTTCATCATTAACACAACAAGCAATAAAAATACAAGGATGCAATTCAATTATTTTTTGTAAAAAAATCATAGTATTCTCACAGTCTAACGAATACATACAGTCGTTGCACGAAACTGTCACATAGACAGTGTCCCAAATTTCCTTCGATAAACGTTGACATTTTCCATTTATACGTGGGGCTCGTCTTTCAACGGTGACGAAAATCTGTTTGTTGATATGTATGGTAATATAATATTGCATTTGAAATGTTTCCTTACACAAAATAAATATATTTTTCCATATCTAATGCGAAACATGAACACACATACACACTATTTCAAGCCATGATTTACATTTCTCAGTGTGCAACTGAATTTGTGACAGCCCTGAGGCTTTTTGCAAACTTCAAAAATCATTCAACCTAATCCTTGTATGATTTTAACACTGTGTTATGATTGTGACTATTATAAATTAACATAAACAATATCGTAGACTAAAAATAATCTTAACTTTTTATACAAAATTCCATGCTCCACCAACCTTTTCCCCTTTATTAAAAATAGCTTGCTTTCTTCGTTTAATTTTTTTGAATTTGAAAGCATTACTCAACAGTTTTACATAAACAAAATCGTAGACTAGCAATAATCTCAAGTTTTTATACAAAATTCCATGCTCAACCTACGTTTTCCCCTTTATTCAAAATAGCTTGCTTTACGCCTAACCATTTTTAACCAGCTTACATTTTTTTTCTTTATAATTGTCATGAATAATTTGTTAATGTTTGCATGGATTAGACGTTGAAAGTGTATAATATTTTTTGCGTTGAACACAAACAAACAAATTAATTGAACAGCTTAAAAGCTTATAATTATTGAAATTAAGTATTTATAGACAAATTAGCAATCGATTACTATTGGAAAGAATGAAAGGAAAAAAGTAATTAGCTACTTTGTAACGATATTGTTGTTTCGTATTCACGTATCTGCACATTTTTAACTAGAAAAATTTAACATGAAAACTGCGACCTTTTACAACTTTTTGGTATGAACACTCATAAATTATTTAGTAGATGAAATAGTACAAGTATGCTTTATTTTAGCTCGAATATTTCTTTTGAATTAAGTGTTAAACATTAAATGCCAATGGCTTGTTTTGAATAAACATTTAAATTGATTGTTTCCGCATAAAAGTATCTTAAAGGTG
Organism: Phoebis sennae; assembly: GCA_001586405.1. NCBI lineage: Eukaryota > Metazoa > Arthropoda > Insecta > Lepidoptera > Pieridae > Phoebis > Phoebis sennae. Next base: position 78,580 of record LQNK01002490.1, on the reverse strand, counting down.
TATTTACTTGTGAATTTTTTATTTAAACATATTTGTTTAACCGTTTTTTAACTATACAAACTTTCTCGTGTATGAAATAAATAGTTTAATACTAGCTGCGATCCGCGCGGCTTCGCTCCCGTAACATAATTTCATATTATAATCTGTATAACTCGACAGCTGAAAATAATATAGCTTAATTAATTCTTCTAACGGTAAAGGAAAAAATCGGTTGTTGTGTGACAACGTTACATATAACTCTTTATAATACTAATATTAGTATACATAAATTGTACAAAATAAGCGGCATTAATTTGCAAGACGTTGATACATTAGTTCACTCACATATAAAAGTATCGATATAATAAAATAAAAATAACTGAAGTAAGCCCGCGGGTGTACATCGTCATTATTTTATTTATCGCTGAGTTTATCAGAGATATCGCGTCGATAACTGCGACGCAGGTAAATGAGGGATACACTCATTTATTAATGCAGTTTTTTAGTGTAGAATATATCTAGTGAAGGCAAAATTTATCATTATATATGTTACAAGAATTTTGAAGTAGAATAGTGCTGGAGATCAAGTTTTTTTAAAATGATTGTTGATGTTAAATATAGGCTCAGTTTTTCGATAAACCAAGTTTATGTACTGCAACTAAAATTACATATATTTAACAAGGATTTTTGACTAATATTTTGCTGGAAACAAACGTGTGAAGTTCGAAATATCTCAATATAATTTATGTGTCTTCACATGGTTTGGTTACATAAAACCTATTATTAGATTTAAAAGTTGTTATGATGTGGAATGTTAGAATCCCACAATTATTTATATTGTCAGTAAAGCAGTAACTTACGTAACGTACGTCGAAAATAAAAGTTTTTCAAGTCGTATTAGATTAATGTCGTGTCATATTTGATCGAGAAAAATATTTTTTTCAGTATTTATGTTTATTAAATAAATGCTATATAAGAGGCTAACACAGAATAGAATACTGAATAGAGTAACAGACAAAAACAGTAATAAAGCATATTAAGTCTTTCGTTAAATTTTTCCAAAAGTAGCTTAGCATTTTGTCTAAATACTGAATAAATAAATAGCTATATACTGCGTCGGCACCCCAGTAGCATGTCAGCTGTCCAGTTGACAGCACTTTGTGGGCACCCGCTGCGCGTGCGCATATTATGCCCATATACATGCGCCGTACATTCCCTTTTTATTTATTTAGCTTCCTTTACGGTGTTTACTAACGATTTGTGGTTATGAGTTGAGTAGAAAAATTACGTTTTAAAGCATCGTAAAATGTCTAGTAGGCGCAGATGGCTAATCGTTTGACTAAATAAGGGATTTATACATAAATAGTAGACGCCTTGCAAGATTGCCACAATCTTTTAGCCTTTAAACAGTATCTTTAGTGACTGATTTGACAATGCAGCGCCATGTTTGTTTGACAACAGGAGTTTGGAGGGAATTATTCTTCAATGTCTAAAGATAATAGTGACGTTAAATAATTCGATGACGATTAGTTTTAGAATTTTGGCGAAAACTAGTTCCTCCTTTCCATGCTTCCTCCTTTAAAATTGTTGACATAAAAAGGTATTGGATTTTTTGTTTAATTTGTTTGATTGAATTGAATAGGCTCTCAAACTACTGGACTGATTAAATGAAATTAGGATAGCATAAAATAGGATATTTTTTCCCGTAAATCCCACGGGAATACGAAATAAAAATGGGTGGAACCGCGAAGCTCAGCTAGTGTATAATATACAAAGACTTTGACCTAAACTCGTTCCGCATACACAAGTATCTATGAGGAGTAAAAAGTATAAGGTAAAAGTTATGTAGAAATATATTTATCACATTAACTTATTATTAACAAAATATAACTAGCGATGAAGTATTCTATATTTAAATATCTTTCACAACGGTTGTGTTGAATTCTAAATTCAAATTGTCAAATTATGGTGTCTTACGTCCATTTAACCATCGACATAAAGTTCCATATTCAACTTTGTTTTACACATTTAATATTCTAAATACAAATTATTAAAAGAACGAAAATTTTCAAAAAAGTTCCTTTACATTCTAAATTCAAATTACTAAACGTTCTACGAAAAAGTTCTATACACTTTTACGCAGTTTATATTGAACTTATCAGTCCATCAGATCAGCATCAATTTGATCTAATTAATTGACGATCGCGTACCCAGATTGAAGAGGTAACAGTCGAAGATTGTCCACTGATCTGATTGCATTGACGTTATCCCACACAGGGATAAATTTACTGTCCTTTGTTACGTGTTTGCTGAATTCTTTTGTCTCACTGGGACGGTGACAAATTTAAAGGTTGTTTCAGATGAATAGATGACAGAGAAATGAAAGCTTTACGACCGTTTTCAATAATGTATCAAAGATTATGGATAGATTGTAATCTCAGATTAAATGACATTTGATTGTCAAAAGTCATAACTAAGGCTATACGTCGATCTCATCAGCATATTGAAGTCAAAGTAAGTGCACATAGATAAATTTGCCTGACTTTAGTAAGCAAATCAAGGGATAGATAGAACATTGAAAATGGCCGTTAGTGATTATTTTGCTCTGCAATCGTAAATTGATCTTTAATTGCTTAGTAGTAAGTAGTGTTATGTAGTCATAACACATAGGTGCAGAAGTCAATCTCGTGAATAAGAGCCGGATCTAGGGAGGGGCAAATCGGGGCGCTTGCCCCGGGTGGCATATTACAAAAGGCGCCAAATTTGTAGCAGATTTTTTTTTGCATTTTTCGATGTCATGATGAACGTGATGCTAGCGTACGAGAGCGGCATTTTCCAGTTTTTACCCCGTATAAAAAATATGATCCGGGACTTTATAAATGTATCTTCTTCACTTTTCAAACCGCACACAGTCATACATAGCTCAAACAGATGATATTCGAAGTCTGTGCCGACGTGACCCAGGATGGGGACCGTCCATAATATGAGATTCGAAAGGGGGAAAGGGTCTACATAAGATCACGAAAGATCACGTGGGGAAGGGAGGGTTGTAGTAATATATCACGTGTATTTATTTTTTTCAGTTCCTTGGCTGGAACCGATATATAGCAAGAATAAAATAAGTTACCCTGAACCTTGTATTTTATGAATATTTTAATATAGTTACAAAATATTGTTAGTACTAAAAATACATGTGACATAGGAGGGTGGGGTTAATCTTAAACCTCACCATGTATCACCAAGTTGAGTTAAAAAAAACAAGACCTCACTATGTCACGTCACAACATTGATTGGTGCAAATCAATCTGTAATTGATGAAAAGAGTGAAAACTATATTGTATTGTATTGTAAAAGAGATGAGTCATATGTGAGCAAATTTCTTCAAACAAAACCATAATTTACGATAAAGATCACACTGAACTCACTTCTCTATATAAGTCCATATTATGATACCCTGATTTATCAAGCCAGTGAACTTATCTATCTAATACATAAAATACCCATTACTCCAACTACGCTTAAGTATCTATATATCTATGAGATAGCATACCTTATATTATGCTTGAACTATAACTAGATAATCCTGTTTAACCAAACAGGTAAACAAATACATAACATATTCTACGCTGTCTCCATCTACCAATATTATGAGGAAAAATTTGTTTATACTTGCTAAAATGCATTTTATAGGATTTTAATTGTCCATATACCAATGTTATAAAGAAGAAAATTTTGTTTATACTTGCTAAAAATGCCTATCGGATTTTAATTTTTGTTATTTGACGATGTTTCGAACACTTTACAGCGAGCGTGGTCACGGGCGTTTGAATTAACAGTTGTCTTCATCTGTGTTTCAAGAACTGTGTGACTACGTCCACCTAATTCCATGAAGATGGCAGAAAAGACGAAGACTCGAGTGACGCCGAAAAGCAAATACAAAAACTTGTGCTATTATCACATTGTAAAAGTTGTTGCAAAAATAAGAAATAAAGATTATTATACAAATATTTTATGGCAATAAAAGTATTTTTATTTATTTTACTTTATTTTATTATTATATGGCTTATTTAATTTTTTTATTCCAATCAATATCTGGCAAGAAGCGGACCTGCGCGTGCTTCGGCCCAGTAACAACTGGCAAGAGACCGCTCAGGACCGGGCAAGATGGAGAGTTCTAGTCTCGGAGGCCAAGACCCACTTCGGGGTTTCAGTGCCATTGGAGTAAGTAGTAAGTAGTAATATCTGGCAACATAACACGCATACAGATCCATACCCGTGGGGGTTGAACCCACATCCTCTGGCCCAACAAACCATTGCCATCCACTGCGTCAACTGGGTCGCCTCGATTCCCGATTCTAGAGTTAGATCGGATCTCTTTTAACGCAAATGTCAACAGTTAGAGCCACGCAGCAGATAAAGCTCGTAGATATAATAAGTGAAGTATTCATACATACACGAGCTTGATTACCTTCTTTGAGCTTGCACTTTAGGCAATACTTTCGTATTTATAACACCCATCGAATTAACGAGACATAACTATATCATTAAGTGATATGAAGGTATAGCTATCGGCTAATCTCCGGCTTTGGTATCTCCGCTATCAGATACAAGCGCATAAAGATGCTGTGGATAGCCGTATCTCAGATAGCGATAAATGGCGCGCAGCCGAAATACGAAGGAATTGTACAAAAAGGTGCGCGAGCGCAGGATGGCGGTATGCGAGAGGTGTATTTGGATTACAAATTTATATACATTTTAGAACGCGACACGAGCACAAAGTAATTGTCTTTATTTTGTTGTTGAAAGCAAAGCCTGATTGTCGCCTAATGTTAATTGTGCACTGCCGTTCATGAAATTTAGTTTTTTAGATGTGTGTGTAGTTATTTATTAATTGGAGCTTGATTGAAAAACTAGACAATCAGACCCAATTAATAAATAAATTAATAATAGCTCACCCTGACCGATTTCGGTGAGGGTGGCCAGTCTCAACAGAGACTACCCAGCTGCCTGCAACGCGCGAATACAGGTGCACTCTCAAATTCAAATTGGCTTTTTATAAGCTCTCTTGAAACGTCAGATACAGACATATTTTTTTTTTACCACCGATTCGGAAGGCTTCTTATCTCGAGTTGTTGTTCTTTTCAAAAAGATAAAATGCATAACGGATCTCCATTTCTTTCTAACGATTTATTTGCATTGCTTAACAGTATTCCTGACTATTTGTGTTTCCCTCAATTTTTTTTTATAATAAAAATATAAATACATATGCCGTGCATAATACATCCAGGCGGTGTTCGCAAAGGCTAGTGTGACACTGTTATTTAGTATCGTCGGTAGCACACGGCAGTCGCCAACACGCTTCCATATACTTAAAGTTTAATGCCATATTAGTGCCCAAGTTATCTATAACCGACTATGAATATGGCTAGAAAGTTTACGTCAAAGATTTTTGATAACGAACTATCATTTAACTCCGCTATTTGTTCTGATTTGTAATGACTTTTCAATCGGTCAATTGCAGTCAATTTTTGGACACAAAACTTTGCTTTTGCAGACCAAAAGTCGAGTTTAGTTAGTGTGTCTTGAGGAACGAAATTTTGACATTAACAAGCATTTAAATACAAAAAGGTTTCGGGTGGAAACATTTTGTTAGGTTGTGGGTATCAATGCTGTATATTTTTGTATACGTGATTGTTTGTTAGAACAAATTAAAAATATATATTTATAATTTATTATTTTTCTATATATAGTTCCGAATCTTTGCAGACAGCGACGCACTTACAAGTTTAGTTATATGACGGCCTAACAAATCTTAAACGAATTATCCCTGAACTAGAGTTTGGTTTGATGGTTCTATATTTTTATGCTACAGTAGGCAAGCGGAGCATGCAGTACACCTAATATTAAGTGGCTGACCGCAGCCCATGATAGTATTTTCTTTCCTTCTCATTTTACTTTCAATGTCTGTATTTTTCTCTAAGTATCTGCTTGTGTATGGAATAATCTTTCTTTCTTTCTTCTTTCAATATTCTTCTGGTAAGACAGTGATGCTATTATTTAGTTTCGTCGGTAGCAGCAGCAGCGACAGCAATCGTGAACATCCTTTCCTAAAATTAAATTTTAATGCCATATTAGCACAACTTTTCTAGTAACAACTAGGAATATAAATTAACTAAAAAAAGAAATTAACTGTATGGCTATTCTATGGCTAGAAATTTTTAAGTCAAAAATTTTTGAAATAACAAAAACTGAGCTCCAATTCTGCAATCTTTTTTTGTTATTTTTAAATTATTCTATTGTTTTTTTATTGTGTAGGTAATTTGATACTAATTTCCAAATAAACGTATCTTCATTTTGTTCAGATTACAAGTTAGTTGTTTTAACATAAACAACTTTTTAACCCCACTATTCCTCTTATCGCCAAACAAATAAAGTTGATTTATCTGCGCCGTCCGGCTAACCGAACTAATTACAAATCTGATCGGATCGCATTGCCTTTCCGTAACGATATGTGAAACAAAAGCTTATGTGGACATTCATATAAATGCGAAAGTTTGTGAGTACGTACAAGTATGCGTTTGTTACTCTTTCACGCTAAAACTACTGAACCGATTATGATGAAACTTGGTATAGATATAAGTAAGGGTTCAGAATAACATATAGACTACTTTTATTCCCGGAGTTGCCACGGGATCACAAGTTACGGGAGCGAAACCGCGGTACGCAGCTAGTTACTAATTTCCGTAGAGGTTTCAACTTCTAAAAAATAAAATAATAAAAGCATAGCATATTAACATTCTTATTTCAAATACATAGAATATCCATATTATTATTACGTCAGACAATTAAGTACAACTTTTTTGCTGAGACTTCCCTCGAACTGTTTTGCTTTTTTCAATGAATCTGACTGACAAATTCTGGAATTAAAGGAAACAAACTTCACCAACTAAAAAAATCATGGACTCCAAAATAAACTCCTTCCTTAATAAATTACAAAAAACGTTTTTTTTGCGCATTAATCGACAATCAAATATTGATATATTCTTTCTAGGTTTAGGTAGATATAAGTATTTAATATTTATAACTCTAAATGACCTGCAGGTGTCAAATGCTTATGTAACATTATAAAGTTTACGTTTGTGTTTTTTTTGTTTTGTTTTAATTTTTGTTTTTGTTACAATTGATTGTGAGATTGGTTAGATTTGTATAGTTTTATTTCAAAATTGTCACCCTAGCGACATGTATGTTATATTGTTTAATTATCTTGCGCACAATGCGGTGGATTACATTATTGTTATCTGTATATATTTTAAACTTGTTACTCTATCTTTATATTGTGCCTTATATTAAAAATAAAAAGAAATAAAATCTATGATCAACAGAGACAACTCTATAAATTATAGAGTTATTTGTCTTTGGTTCAGTTTCTGTATAAATGATGAAATGAATGCAAGAATCAATTTATTAAAATGGGCTTCTAACTTTATTTGCTCACTAATAACAAAATATGGAAAACATTCCATTTTTGGATGTTTATAAGAAAAATGATGTAATAAAAATTTTCGTTAAAAGCTCATTCAAGCTCCACCTAGGCAAAGCTATACTAAATTTACTAGCATTTTATTACAATTAATGCAATTACTCCGTTCGAACCCTGAAAAAACAATACCACTTTTCATTTTGGATGCTTATATGAAAAATGATGAAATAAGAGGTTTTTGTTAAAAGCTCATTCAAGCTCCACCTAGGCAAAGCTGTACTTAACTTACTAACATTTTATTACAATAAATTTTATATAATTATTCTCTTTGAACCCTGAAAAAACAATACCTGAAAAAGCATATAGCGAAAATCACGACGTTATTCAAGTACCGCCAAATACGGGTATTTCACGGGTCAGATACATTCCTTTATAAATCAAGCATGGAGGCCGGTGCCGTGAGCGGCCGCGTAAATAATTAGATAGCACTAATTAAACCGAACTACTTAGCGGCCGGTTACATAGTCTGTAATCTATGGTTAATTCTAGGTTTCTGTACGATTTCAGACTAAGGATTTATCTATTCGATAAACGTTCGGTAACAGGCAATCGATTCTGAGCAGCGCATCATTGACAAATATCGTCGGAAATTAACGATAAACGATATTTTGTAATCTCAGATTATATAACATTAACGGCCGTTTCCAATAATGTATCAAAAGCTATGGATAGATTGTTATCTTATATTATATGACATTAGATTGACAAAAGTCATAACAAGGGCTATCCGTCGAAAGGATATTGAAATCAAAGTTAGTGCAAATAGATAGATTTGCCTGACCTTAGTAAGCAAAACAAGGGATAGATAGAATATTGAAAATAGCCGTTAATAAATCAATATCTAATGACAGTTTAACTAAAATTAAGTTTAATAAAGAATAAAGATATAATCGTGCCGATAACAGAACTACAAATACTTGCTTACGATTGGTTGATTATTATAACCGCTTGTTAATAAAAGCGATTCGTATCTGTTATACCATGGTGTTCCGTCGTTTATAAGAACTAGATCTCAGACTAAATATGTAGGCTTATGATCGCAAAGACCACAAAATAGATCTATACAGAAGTCAAACTCCATACAAAGCGCTCGAGCAATGCACACATTGTCACGATCACCAACACGATATTTCGGGATAACTCGGATCACTGAGCGTCGGGAGCGGATCACATCTGCGTCTGTGTGCGTGGAATACGCGTTAAATATAAATAATGAAGACATACAAGAGTTTTACTACTGTACCTATCTGTATTATGGTTAACAAGAGTTCTTTTCTAAACGATTGACGTATAGTTAACAAGTTTATGGGTTAAATGAAGACGTTGTATTCTAATATCGTAAATAAGAAAGTGCTAATAAAGTGCGAAAAGGTGGTTACGTATTCTTTCATCTATGGTTAATCCTAGTTTACTTATCATAATCTAAGATTAACCAACATGTAACAATTAAACCCGTCTAGGAGGAAGCTATGTCGTTCTTGTATTAAAATTGTCTGAATAAAAATATAGCACTAATTAAACATTGCGTAGGCAACGCCTCTCTTTCCTTTCTTCGTGTATTTTAATCAAAGCATACATAAAAATCAAATCCCTGCTGTATTAAAAAAAGTTTTGTTTTTTTTACAAATATTTAAACGTCAAAATTTACAATAAACGAGTTACTTCCATTACTTATAGCAAAAGATACTACAATAAAAAGAACTAAATATAAGCGTAATAGGTAATAATAAGTAGTAAAAAAATCTTATTTTCTTAACCTTTAAATTGAAATATGTACCTAATAATCATGTTAATTGTTATGGTACTCACGAGAGCCGTTCTTTGATGAATTTTCTCCCATATGATATTTTATCACTATACTCTGGTTAAATACAGATTAAATATACCGTGAAACCGAGCAAATGTTCAAATGCGGTGGTAATGTAGCTCGGCCATCGCAGCTAAGTATATCTATCTATATTATTTTACGATAAACAAACTTGAATCCTTACTCCTTGAAGTATTTGAAATTACCGACGTTATACAATAGCAAATTTAGGAATCTATCATATTACGTCATGCTTTTTTAGTTAATACAATTTTATATTGTGATGTAATTAGTGATTTTTTCTTTTTTTTAAATACCCAGAGGGCGTAATAGTAAAAACCTCGTTCATAAAATATGATAGCTGATAACATGTTGCATTATATCTACGAGAATATTCTTATATTTTTCTATCTACTTTAAAAATTCTTTAGTACACCAAGGTCCTATTGTATGCCTTTCCATCTTATGACAAAACTTTACTAACATGCAACACATCATGAAGCAACAACAATTAAGTATACATAAGATTTATTAAGTTATGTTTGTCGCCATTAAAGCATTAAACTAAATGCTTTACAAAAGTAATAATTTATAATATGCAAGCTTCATTTTTTCCTGCCGTCATAAAGTTTCATGTAATTTAATTTGAAAAAGAGTGATAAATAGTAAACGTTAGCTGGCTGACTCGTCAGAATGAACATATTTGTCAAAACCGAGATGCCAGTCCATTGATAACGGGGCAGGAAATTGAAATTTGTATCGCCCGTCAAAAATCAGGCGCGAAACGCCATGTTGGATGTAATCGGTGATGGCCGCGATTTGAATATGGAATGATATTCTAACATGTTGATATATCGTTTGGTTATTTATAAAAAAGACGACGTTCGTTCACCATAATTAGGTTTTAGATTTAACATACGTTGTCATAAATGTGAATGTTCTCGTTAAGAATAAAAAATACGAAAAGGTAACCAAATATTTAAATTTCAATTGTTTTAATTTAAAATTCGAGTATTACGAATCACAAATATAAAAATTGATTTACCTTTTACAGGATTCTGAGATAGTGCAAAGAAGATTCCAATTACTTCACTTTAAATATACATGTAGTATATTATTCCCCCTTATTATCATCGCTGTTACATAATTTACAACGAAAATTACGAATTAAAGACGTAATTTCAAGTAATGCACACCGAAATAAATCAACCCGGAGTCACAGATTTACTACTAAATAGTTACTTCCCGAAGTGAACTTTACATGAAGTTTTGTATAACTACCCACTTAGTGTTACCATGAAAATACTCAATAATGTGATGATACATTGTAAAAAACATTAAGTATACAATTATTAAAATATAAATAAAATAAAAACTGAGAAAGAAAAACCGTAATATTTTTATTCATTTCTTGCTTTCTCTTATTTGTTACACAATACTTTTATAAAACTATATTTTTGGATTTAAATGTAATTACAAAATCCAAGCTATCGCTGGCTTGGATTTTGTAATTACATTTAAAGTAGAGTAGAGTCTAAGTAATGTAATGGCGATAAAAAAATATGTGTATATGAAATTCCATTTCCCTTAGCACGTAATAGAGTTATCTTTCGATTTTTCTTAAGTAGGCGATAACTTTTTACAACCTCTCTTATAAAGTTTTTGGAAGTCACCAAAGGATATAAATTAGAATCAAGAACCTCGCTTGCGGTATTCAAAGAAACGGTACTAATTTCAAAGCATGCAAATACAAGGTAAGCACTTTACAGCTGCAATAATTACGACATACTCGCTTGAATCAGCATAATTTATTACGCATTACTGTTTAACGTGAATTTTATGAATAGGCCGGGTTCCTACAGGCCAATGTCAGTAGTCTGGTTGGTCTAGTGGTTATTACAGTATTAATATTGACAAAAAACTGTTATGTTTATTAACACGAAATTCCCTTTGCTATGAAAAATGTAGGTACGTAAGTAGTTTTTGCGGATTATTTTTTGATGGTCATGAATAAAAAATTTTCTTTTATCTTATTTTAAATTGGAAACATTATAGTTTTGACCATTTTTATACAGGTTGGGCATTCTTCTCATTAAATTTTCGTTCCAATATTATGCCTCTATAAAAATAAAAATCACAAACATACAGATTTAGTATTCAGTCCTCAGTCAACGAAACCTCGATAATTCATAAATTTAGTGAATGAAAAATAAACTTGAAGCAACCCAGCCACTAAGAATCGAGATTCGAGATACCAAAATGTACCAGGCAAGCATAACGCGTAGAGTAGTGGCCGCTCGACCGCTGTCGACATGTCATCGAAGTCGCGCGTTCACATAAATCCGCCGGCGACATTCTTTGGGACCGCCGCCGCGGCTCTGCACTCCTGGTACTTCGGACTGGCTTTTATTTATATAAATACTCTGCATATAATGAATAAAATGTCTTCCGCGTGTTTTTATTAACGTCACCTTAAAGTTATTGCTTCATGAGTTCGGAAATGCAAAACCGTCTTCAATATTAAGAGATATCGAATACTTAATCTGAATGGGTTTACGTAGCTGTATCGTTTTCGTTGTGATTTTAAAAGGTTAACTGTTATTACTGACAATAAAATTTATGCGAATTTGTATGTATACTTAATAAAATTATTCTTCTCAAAGACTTCAAAACATCGAGAAATTCAGGAAGAAGACTACATAAAAATACGTTTAGTTTTTGCAAACAGCATCAGTTCACTGCTTTTACTCCATATATGCATTTCATATTTGTTTTAGTTATAAGATAAAATTAAACAGTGCTTATAAAACTACACTAACTTCTAGCAGCGGCTACGTTCGAGCTCTCGTTAAATGCGACAAAAAGACTGTTCCGTAGTAGTGACAGGATTAACGCACAAACGTATTAAATTTTTTATAATTTAAATACCATCTATAAAATCAAGCTAGCATAATAAATACAGAATTAAGCAGTAATAAGAGCTTACCTCGTAAACGTATTGGATCGCGAGCTGCAACGATCAAATTTTAATACGAATCATAGATGCGCACGAGTACCCACGCTGAGCCAACGAAGAACCATATTTCAAGTAAAACAGTGGACAAATCCAAAAGTATATATCCCTATCTTTTTTATGGGGAAATAGAAGTCCCACTTATCCTACCAGTCCTTTTGACTGTTTTATATTTCAAACTAAACTTTCAATAAAATTTAAATTGTATAATATGTTATTTAAATGAATATGACGATCTGAATACGCCTATATTTTTACTTTCATTACAAGCGAAGCTAATATATAATTCAACCATTCAGTAATGTCGACATAAACTAATGCTAGAACAAATAAATATATGCTAGTTGAGTTGACAGCCTCGTTGGTTCAGTGGATAGCAGGTGAGGCGATACAACCGAGTCGGTCCTGGATTCGACCTCGGCGGAGACGTGAAAAAAAAGTTTTCGGTCTGGCAGGGAATAGAAGGCTGAGCACCTACTAGCCTCTAAATAAAAATTGATCAGTGAAACAGATTTAACAACCAGCCCCAATAGGGGACATGGGACTTCACTTTATATCAGTACATCTAGCAGGGTGAATGATGGTCACCCTGGTTAACGAGGCACGATTCCAACCAATCAATAAAACAATCGCTGAGCGCTTCAAACAATCATATACCTTGCACCGAATTGATAAAACGTTTGCTATTTTATGACTAAAATTACAAGCATTTAATATTGTTCTTTTGAGTTTTATTATA
>LQNK01002490.1:36491-65262 GCA_001586405.1 Phoebis sennae | reverse complement strand
TGTTTTATTATTGTAATTTATGCGGTAGCATAGTTTATTCGTAGCAGGCAATGAAGTATACGGTTTACCCAAAGTGAAATTTTTTACTCTTTGTCAAAGAGGGTCACCTATGGAATTTTGCAGAGGTGTGAAGGTTAGGTATCTGAGGTGAGTTGCAAATCAGATATTTGGTACAAACAACAACAAACAAAAATTATGGGTAAGTAAAGGGTTGCGTTTTTTGGTACTTACCGATCATTGTACTGTAACTCGCCCTGTAAGGAGATACATAAAGATTTGTCTGTAAAAGCAGCACGTTTTTTTTCATCTTAGGGACAGCGTTACAAACAGTCTGAAAGCGAAACAAGCCGTCCAAAGTGAACCTTGGTCACGTTGATTTTACATTAGTAACACAAACTGCACAATGTCACAGTGGCATCGAGGGCTGAAGGGAAAAAGAGAGTATGGGGGGAAGCAGGACAGGAGGAAAGAATAGAAGACGTTGATTGGAAACACGGGCCTCCAGCCCCTCCACTGCTCTGTTTCACTGACTTTCCTCCAAGTAAATAATATTTGCTACGAATTACGTTCATTATTATGTTATTAATAAGTAGGTACTTATCAGCCAACAAGGCTAGATTGCAATCAAAATGATGAATCCATCCAAGCGGATTCGACATAGGTAGAAAAAAAATATGGTCATATTCGTCCCGAATTATAGAATATTCTAGAGTGCTATTAACATTAGCAAGAACTTCAAGTGAAAGAAGTTTCAATGTGTATAATTAGTTTTAATCGTATCTGAATATGATCACATCTTATGTAAATTACATAAAATAATAAAATAACTTATTTCCCACACACAGAGCACCGAAATTTATACTTACAACTAAATAAGACTATCAAACATTTATACTATTCACCTTGCATTTGACACCTAAAATTCTGAGAAAATTCAACGGTACTTCATAGTACCGAATACGCTTTACGTAAAGAGAGTGTGCGATTTACAAACATTCCCATTAATCACCTTGCATTTGACACTCAAAATTTTGTAAAACGTTCAACGGTTCGTCATGGTATCTAATATGCTTTATGCAATGGGTGTATGGTGTATATTGATGTACTGGATCGAGGCGGGGTGACTCACGAGTATGACGCTCTGATTGAGAGATGAGCCCGTGTCGATCACGCTACGTTATTATTAAAGGTTATAAGGATTATCGGTGCGGTATACAGGGGGTTTTCTTAAGCGCATCTATAAACCACATGGCCTTAATTATACGTCTTTATAGTTTAGTTAAGATGTAGGTTCCTTACAGGAAGACAGAAAACGATAAGGAATCGTAGAAGAAATTTTGGTTAGAATTAACTACTTATTAATTCGTCTATAGAGCAGGAAGTCAGCAAAAATATTAAGGTATTTTATAAAGTTCGAATTATTTAAATTAATAATTTTAAAATCCACTTATTTTATTAACATTTTTGAAAGAATTATCTAATTGAATTATAATTTATTTATTTAAAAAACGTTTTAATAATAATATTTTAAATGATTTTACAATTGTTAATGTTTAATTATCACAGGTTTTATAGTTTCTTAACTAACTACAAACATTATAAAATACGCTTTTTCAAGCAGGCGTCCATGTTTATTTTTTAATTTCAGCGTCCACAGCTTTCATCAGCGAAAATAACATCGAAACGTACTTGTAGTATTCTATGCAAATTAATTTTAGAGCACGCTGTATAAACTGGGGCCGTTAAGATATGTTTCGCAAGCATTTATTAATAACATGAAGAAAGCTGAGCCGAATCTGATCGAAAACTAACAGTGGGAGTGCTCGGATGCAAGTACAACGACGCACATAGGTTTTGAATTTAATATGTGGGCTTCCACAGATTAAATTCATATTACTTCGCTTAATATGTTCTAGTGTTATCTATGTTACATTCTGTTTACCCCTATTAATTACGAATAATTCGAAATGTCTTAAAATTAAATTTGCGAGTAAATAATAATTGCATCTACATTAATGTAATAAAGAGGAAAACTATTTGCTTGTTTGGTTTGAATGAATAAGCTCAAAAACTACTGGACCGATTTTAAAAATTCTTTCACCATTCGAAAGTACATTATTCACGATTAGCATAAGCTTTATTTTATAGGCAACATATTATATAACATTATGCTACGGGAGCGAAGTCGTACGGATCAGCTAGTCAAATAATTATATACTTATCTAAATACCTTTGATATATTTTTTTAAATACTCTTACTTTTAATTTATAATTTCATTTTACATCTTGAGCGATTGCTAGAATTGATACTTGATCAATAAAATTGTCTATACGCAAAGAAAATGATTACCCATTATTTAAATGATGAATAATGGTATAAAATTGATCCCCATACAAAGAGATAAACCTATGTATTTTTGGGGTTTCAGGCTTCTGTATGTTTTTGTCAAAATGTTCAATTTAACTATACAATAATGGACTCAATATGGAAAAAATAGACCACTATGGTTCTCATAACCTCAATTATAAGATGAATTAGTAGACAAAGCCGAGGACCGGCGCTACTAAAACTACAAATTCTATGCACAGCACTGTGTGCCTTAGTGTACCTATAAAACAAACATTGCCCCTATATCACAGCACCGACATCTTTCAAGCGCTAAGACTGGAAATAAAAATTAAGTGCTCAATACTATATTGAATTATACGCCAATCGATCGTATCACTCTCATGTTATTAATTGTTACGTGCAGTAATTGTTTCGCTAATTTTGATTTAACTTGACGCAGCAGAATAATAAAGATTGATGGATTTTTTAATTATTCATACTCATTCTATTTAGTATTGTAGCTGAACTATGTGAATACCTATTTTTAACAAGCCATGCCCCGCGTATGTATCCTATAAAAGGTACCCTATGTCTTTTCCGGGGTTTTAACTTTTAACTATATTGGTACAAAATTTTATCCAAATCGGTTCAGTAGTGTTGGTGTGAAGAAGAGAGATATAGAGACAGCGTTACTTTCGCATTTATAATATTAGTAAGGATTAGTATGAACCAACAAATTTTTATACAATTCTATTTGTTTGATTTTCAAGAATACAGCTTCGTACGTAAGCGCTTCGTTGCTAAGTTTTTAAGTATGAGACAAGATAAGATTTATTTAAAGAAGAATAATGTTGTGATAACTTTAAAATTTTAGTTAAATTATAGATAAATAATACTTAAGCACGAACATCGGCTTTTTTTATTACAAAAATTATACAGACTTCCCGGTAGGTAGGGCAAAAAAAGCTTAACTTATTATCATCATAAGTACCTGTTAACTGTATAATATTTAAATTGGAGGTGAGAGCGCGGCTGTTAATAGTTTTTTGTGTTGCTAGCTATATTTAAATTTCTTAGCTATATTTAAATTTCTTTCTTTGTTTATTATGTTTTTTATCTTCTTATGATTGTAAATAATATTAATAATTATTAATAATGATTATTATTGTTTATTTAATACAAAAGTTTTTAATAGAATTTAACCTACAAATTAATTGTTATCTATGGCATGAAATCGGTATTGGACATTTCTTTATAATCTGTGCCAATCAAGAAAAATAGAACCTTCTGTCAACGCAAACAAAACTATGTCAAAAATATTTCTAAATTCTCTGTAACAACAAAAACAAATCCGTCTGATAAAATACACATAAATCCATGTTCTCTAATTATATTTCCATTTAGTAAGAAATTGGCGAGATGGCTGAAAAGTAAGTACAAGTTTGGTCTTTGTTTATCAACATGCTCCTATAATATTACATAAATAAATAATCGCAGTTTTCATTATTTAGGCGAAACAAATCTTTATCACGTTGAAATAGTAATGCGTGTTAAAAATGATTTGAGGTCGACCCGAATATTAATTCCCTTCCTTCAAATTTCGTATTCTGAAGGATGCGCCCGCAATCATAAACCTACTTTAACCAGTTATTGGTTAAATTAATAGTACTTTGCATTTGTTCCTTTTAAAGACTTTGAAATTGCATTAAATTATGCACTTTGTTCATTGATAAATTGCTAGAATGATGCAAATTTTCTATAACAAAATAATTATGTTGAGAGAATTAATAATTAGAGTCAACTGGTTTCCTAATGTTATTCCTATTGAAGTTATTTGTATGTGCACTATCAATGCCATTGTGTTAGGTTAAACTAGCATAATATATTGATTTACAATCACAAAGCTAAAGGAGCTATAAGGTTTTTCTTATAATAGGCACAATAGTATTTTAATAAAAAAGTAAGTTCTTTTTAGATCAGTCATTTCTATTTTTTTAATGTTAAAAAAGTATAGCTTAATTAATATTTAACATTAATAAATGACATAAATTGGTATTGTAATGTATTTTGAGCATAGAAAATAAAGCTGGGTTATTAAAATCAATTAAATTAAACTAAAGTTAAAGTGCAGTATAAGTAAATATTTATAAGATCAAAAAGAAAGTGAATTTTAAATTTCCATCTTGATTCAAATGGAACATTTATTATTGATATCCATAGGTGTGATCAGAACCCTGGTGATGCTGTCACTACTCCCAAAGAAGAGAAGTCTTCTGGCAACTGGTGGGACTCCTGGTTGACATCAGCTAAGAGCAAGGTAAGTTCCTTGTTTATGTAAAACGTAGGAACACTTAGTTCCCATGATTAGTGATTATCAGCCTATTAATTATGAATGAAATGAAAAATAATATTGTTTTTCTAAAAAAATTTCAATAACAGCCTTGAGTCAAGAAATTAATTTGTTCATGTCGCCAGTCCTATGCCTGAAATCACTCTGTTAATGATGGATTTCCCTTCCTTACATTACAACAATGAGGAATAATATACTTGTGCTTGTGCATACACTGGTGCACTATAATATCTCGGCTTAATAGGCTGTATGTATACCATGTAGGGAGTAGGAAATAGGATTAAGGATTTATGTTCTTTACATGCACTTATAGTAAAAAAAGAAAAGGTTTACTTTATATTACAGGGTTTTTTTTAATTTATTTCAGTCTGTTGAGGTGTATTCAATGGTGAAGAAGGACTTGGATGAAATCGGCACAGCTGTGAAGAGTGAAGCGAGTCATGTGTTCAACTCTACATCATCCGTTATTGGAAATACTTTTAAGGTATTTGTTTATATTGTACTAGCTGACCTCCGCGGTTATATCCTGTGGAAATATCCTGCTCCTCTAGGATTTCTGGGAAAGAACTAGGCTATATCATGACCAGGGTTTAAAAGAATCTGTACAAAATTTCATCAAAATATGTTCTGTAGTTTTGGAACCAATCAATCAAACAAACAAGCAAATCCTTCCTGTTTATAATATTAGTATAGACTAGCTGGTCCATGCGGCTTCACTAACAGAGCATAATGTTATTTAGTGAATAATATAGTCTGAGTTACTCAATGGAGATGCTGCTTTCTAATGGTGAAAGAATCTTTGCAATTAGACCAGAAATTTATGTGTGAAAACATTACAAACATACACACTAATGTTTATTCTTTATCATATACATATACGAGTAGATTAGCCTTTTTGAGAGTTTTGGTATTCAAAAAAATGTACATATCTTTTTTTTTGTTTTCATTATTTTATTAATACTCTTAATGAATTTGTTTTTCTTGTAGCTGGATGCAGCAGAATCACCAGCTAATGTGATGAAGAAAAGTTTAAGCAGCTTTATTGGTAAGACATGTTTTAATAGAATGAACAATGCTAAACAATCTTATTTAATATTGTTGGTTACTAAAGTTTTTTTTTTTCATTTCACTTTATATGCCATTTTTATGAAACTAGCGGACCCAACAGACTTTGTTCTGTGAAAAAGATTTGTACACACATACAGTGCTTAGACAACAGTGAACTTAATTCATACTATTTGTTTGTTACCATAACATTTTAATAATTTTCTAGTCTAAGCAATGTGACTTGGTACTTTAACTTACTTGACTTGGGGTGGGAAGCTGAGATATGGTTTCGGTAGGGGTCCTGATTGGTGAATCAGAACCTCTGATAATATCATATTGCCTCTGATAAGCTATGTACACAACTATGTTTCAGGTCAAGTGAGCACAGTACTGAACCCTGAACCTGATGATGAGGATGACACGGAAGTTATTCTGTCATCTGGCGATACAACTATGCTGTCTACTTACAAGGTAAATAAGTTAATACTAAATAATGATCAAAATAATTATAGAGTAGGTGTAAACCAACAACATTATACAGTACTTCACTCCCTATTTAAAAAAAAATATCTTGTTTTCTCACAAGTCTAATTTTATTGTATTTGTCTAATAAAAGTTCTTTTGTATAAAAAGATAAATATTGTGATTTTTATTACTAAATAGAGAAGAACTGTAAATTACATTTTGATTAATATATTTTATGTGTTATTTGTGTATTTATGTAAGTGTTGTGAATTACTTTTAATAGTATCTTATTCCTTTTCCATGGGTTGCCTGGAAGAGATCGCTCTTTAGGGATAAGACCGCCTATTTTGTACTGTATCTTTTCCCTTATCATGTTGTGAGTTTTAGTGCAAAATAAAGCATTTATTCATTCATTATACACCCAATAGTCATAACATTTATGTCATGAATATGTTTACATTAGTTTTTTAAACTAGCACCAACGTACTGTGAGAAGATTAAGTTCCATTAATAATATTAATTATTTTTCATACAGAAAGAACTTGAGTCCCTTCAGCGAGTGGACGCTACATACATAGTGCCAGCAGACAGTGCTCAGTTCGAAGCTTGGAAGACCAGCCTGGATGGAGACGTGATCTCACCGATGGCTGCCCGGAAACGTCTACAGGGAAGCCCCTTGCTGAGGGCGCAGTATGAGAAGCTGGTGCCTGATGCTGTGTCCAATGACGAGTTCTGGGAGAGGTCAGTGTAGTGCAGTAAAGGGAAGGCCAAATTGGTAATGACGTCATTTCTACTCATAGAACAATAATACTAGTATTCCTGGACATTTAACACTACACCATCTAGTCCCAAACTTAGCAATGCTTGCACTATGGGTCGTCAAATATAAAAGTTGGTACCTGATGCTGTACCCGATGAGGAATTCTGGAAAAGGTCAGTACAGTAAAGGAAGCCCAATTTCGGTAGTGACGTTATTCTACTCATGGAACAGTATGAGAAACTGGTGCCTGATGCCGTGTCCAATGAAGAGTTCTGGGAGAGGTTAGTACTGAAGACCAATCTCGATAGTGACGTCATCTCTACACATGGAACAGTATCAGAAGCTGGTGCCTGATGCCGTGTCCAATGAAGAGTTCTGGGAGAGGTTAGTACTGGAGACCAATCTCGATAGTGACGTCATCTCTACACATGGAACAGTATCAGAAGCTGGTGCCTGATGCCGTGTCCAATGAAGAGTTCTGGGAGAGGTTAGTACTGGAGACCAATCTCGATAGTGACGTCATCTCTACAAATGGAACAGTATCAGAAGCTGGTGCCTGATGCTTTGTCTATTAAGAAAGGTCTGGGAGAAATAAGTTTTGAAGACCAGCCTCGACGGTGACGGGATCTCACTGATGGCTGCCCGGAAACGTCTACAAGGAAGCCCTATTGAGGACACAGTATGAGAAGTGTGTGCTGATGCCGTGTTCTATGAGGAGTTCTGGAAGTCTATTGAGAACAAACTATATTTTAAAACACCTTCCATGAACTCTACTAGCGACCCGTCTATTTACAAAATCGTCGACATCTATTTAAAAAATTCTCAGTCATAATATTTCCAAGGGACACTATTTGGGTATGTGCAATTTCAATTTTATACTAGCTGTGCCCCGTGGCTTAACCCGCGTATATCTCCCGTTCCCGTAGCATATCCGGGATAATAACTATCCTATATCATACATATCAATGCAGTGCTTTAGGCGTGAATAATAGACAGACAAACAGACGAGAGTTACTTTCGTATTTATTATATTAATAAGGAAGTAAGTATTAATATAAAGAAAATCTATTTCAGATATCTATTCCGAGTAGCGCTCCTGCAAGACAGGCTGGCGGCGTGTGCGCGCAAGCAGCCCGTGCTGGAGGAACAGACTGACCCCGTGCTCGCGCACCTGCCCTCCACTGAGCCTATACAAACGTGAGTTTTATTATTAATTGTCATATATTGCAAACTGTATGTCGTAGGAGGTATAGAGGGGCGTTGAGAGGAAAAAAGCACAATTATTTTGACCATCACAAATAACATACAATAGGTACTAGTAATGGTGGACGTTGCGATGCGTGCCGCAAAAGGGATACTACCCAGGATGTTTACGGCTATAATAGCCACCAGTCACCACACTGATTTTCAGTGGCACCCGTAATTGACGGTTTAAGTCGTGAATTCTTGTCAAGTTAAATATTCACGACTGACACTTAAACACGCTTAAGCATTGCTTCCCCTCTCCTCATGATTATAGTTTTTTGTGCATAATCCAAAGTTAATACTGAACACCGGGGTTAAGGGTGAAAAGTACAGTAAAATAGATTGCACCTAATGGCTTGTACTAAACAAACTAATCGCATCTGCCCGGATCACTTCGGAACGATGCAAGTGCGATGTTGATATACGCACGTTTGATACACCACTTTGTGTTTTGTGAAAGTTTTAAAATATTATTTTTATTTTTGTTTTCATTCGCGAAAAAATTAAGATAGTTTTTACTTTAATACGTCTTTAAAATTGATGTCTAATGATAACAAAATCGGCGTTACTGTTTGCCATTATAGCTCCGAATCTATCGGCTTTATCCTATATTAAATTATATCATTGCATAGCTAAATAATCAGAAGAATTTTGACGCGCCGCAAATTGAAGTTCATTTTGTTGCGTACGATACGCGTTCACGTACCTACAACATACACACGTGTCATAGACACTGCCTCATCCCATTTTTTTATAATAAACCAAAGTTAGTACATACATAAAGATAGATTTCTATACATATTATTTTGTACAAACAGACTAGCCGCGTCTGCCCGCAAGCAGCTTGTGGTAGAAGAAACTGATCCAGTACTCGCGTATCTACCCCCCACCGAACCTATACAAACGTGAGTTTTACCACTTTTAAAGTGTATATAAAAAAACATATGTAAGAGCAGAGCACGATTCAATATCCCACAAAAATATTTATATTTTTACTGGTTTTTCCTTATTCATAGATTTTTTTAATTTTTTGAGTTAATGACTAAGTATTTTTTAAATCTAATAATATTTTTTAAATTAAAAACAAGCATCAATATTCTTATGCCTTACTTACCTTACCTTACTTACCTAACTTATGGTTAACTAGCGTCTGAAAGCGGCTTCGCACAATTCTGAGTCTATATAGCAATATACATTTTCACTATCACCTAATCCACCACTAAAAGCCTATGTGTGTGTACATAATCTCATCAAAATCCGTCTGGTAGTTGCAGCGTGTTTTACACAAACATACAAATGAAATTGTAAAAATGAAATTGCAGGAGTCCCAAAAAAGTTCTCTCCGGCATAATAGCAGATACTCCAGACATTGATACTGTCGTCGCCGCCTGGGAGGAAGGTAAGTAACACAAGTTTCGACACATAATAAATAAAATAACAAACACTATTTAATTACAAACGCTAGTATACAGTGTAACTTATAAAGCAATATGACATAAAATTTCAACACTTTAGAAAATTCAAATAGAAAATTCACTTTAGAATGTTCAAAGTCCAAAACAAAAGTAATTTATAAAAAAAAACAAAATAAAATTGTACGCATATTTACAAAAAACACAACAAAAATAAGTCGCTTTCGCTATAAACTAAGCAAATGTTCTAAATTATTTACAAAATAGATTTTTTCCAATGTAGAAAGAAAATTCATTTATGACCCAACAGAAGATTTCGCAAACGACGTTGAACTGACTGAGGAACAACAGACTTTGCTTCTAGAAGAATACGAGAAGGAAATAACCTCCAAAAAGTTAAAAACACCCAAAGACGTAGTCAACAACAACGCGGAGACACCAAAAAAGAGCATAGACAATAAAAAAGTTGCCATGGACAAGAATAAAAATAAATCACCGCGGAAAACTAAATCCGATGAATGTGGCAACTTGGTTGAAGATTATTTTGGCGATAAGGAAGTCAAAGATGACGCGAGCGCTAATTCTGATGAAAGTTGGGAGAAGGAATTCGAAATTGATGAAAAGGAACAGATTGCCCAAAAGGCCTGACTCTGGGCCCACTTTTTTGGTGACCACAGATAAGACTAAATGACGCATAGACATGCATCGAAATAGTCTTCAAACAGCTTATAAAACTGAACTGTATTTAGAGAAATATAAATGCTATTTTTACATATACTTAACGGAAAACAATATTAAATATATCTTGTATGATCATGGCTTTTTAATGCTGATGTCACACAATGTATGTCGTTCAATTGGCATAATGTTAAATGCTTGTATCACTTAAGAAAATAAATGGCTTTGTCATATGATATACATTATTTAACTTAAATGTAATAGTTTCTATCGATAAAGAATAGATACTGCTTGAGTATAATACCATCCAATTGAACGACACATCATGTGCCTATGTAAAATTAAAAAAAAAGTAATGACAGTTGGCGCGATTTTTTAGATACAGATTATAAACGCACTTTTATTTTACGCTTCCATTTTTAATTTGATGGTTGATTTACTCTTGTTAAGTTAAATTCTTGTTTTTATTTTAAAATCTTTATTTTATATTTTAAATATTTTTGCAAACAATACGCAAAAAGTGTATTTTTAGTTTTTACCGCCTTCGTTGGTTTTGTAACGTATATTGTTTCCATACGTTTTTGATCACACTTTTATGATTTTTTACAATATGTACCTATTTTCTTTTCATTCCTAAATGAATTTTATGACTTTATATTTTATTTACTTATAATTTTTAATCTTATAAGACTACTAGGAATATGTTTACAAATACATGCAACGTTCAGAAATAGTTTTAACAAATAATTACTAATGCTAACAAGATAGTTACAACTTAGAAGATAACTGAAGGATTCAATTTTTGTTTTATTTCTATGAGTGTACTTTCTTAACAATTGATGTAAAATCGACAATGCAACGTCTTAACTAATTTCGGACTGTAGTATGGAAGGAAGTAATATGTAGTAAAATATATCATAAGTATTTTAATTACTTGTTTTAGAATAGTGGTGATTTCCAATAAGTTACTCAAATATTTCAAAGGTTTGGTATAAAGATAACATTATATTATACGATATTTTTTATTAAAAACTACCCTCGCATATAATGTTCTGAAATCCTTTAGTTATCTGTATGTGACAGGTCTGTATACCGTGGTAAAAAAATAAGATAAATATTAAGTGTTAGAGAGAAACGATTGTTATTTTAATATATTTTAAATTTATAAGTTACATTAAAACTAGGTGGTGTTTGGCGAAAGTATTATTGTAGTACTATACTGTCCTAACTATATACTGGCAATATTTGTATTTCTTAATAAAAAAAACAAAAAAATCAGTATTAAGGCCCCTCTACACATCAGCAGACGCAGACGTGAAGACAGGGTAATATATTTATCGGAAGACAGTCGTAGTAAGTAATTTACGTCTGCCGATGCATCCATCATCCATCAGATGACCTCCGCGTATACATCTGCCGATGTGTAGAGGGGGCTTAACAGTGATTATAATGTGTCCATGAATTTTACTTTTTATGGTTTTGGGATACAGTTTTAATAAATTAATACTCGTTTTTCCCAACATTTTTTTTGCGACTGTCCACTTAACAGCTTAAATAAACATTTATTCTTAGATGGGACATTAACCTATAATAAAAATTTGAACATACTGATATAGGTAACATCTAGTATGTACGCTAAATGTATATAGAATCGAAATTAATAAATAAACAGCATTATATTGACAATACAACATATTTGGCTCTCCGTGCAATATGACATTGTATAATTTGTATACTGCAATGGTGTAGAATTTAACTTGGAGATACGATGAAATCATTCTTGAAAAGTTAGTTTAACCAACTTGCTTTATAAAAAGTCAAAAGAGCTTAATAATTATTTATAACTGAATTATCTGTGAAAAAAAAATCCCGCCAACTCCTTTTTTGATTTACAAAATTGCAAGCGCCATTTGAAAATTTATAGTCTAATATCACTCACATGTGAAAATCCGTCCAGCCGTTTGGGCTGCAGGGCGAAATGGGCATACATACGAAAAACTTTCTCCCCTTTTTTTCGCAGTCGGGTAAATAGAAATTAGATTAATATTTATTAAATAAGTACCAATAAAAAACACCTTTTTTATTTATGGATATCAAATGCATGATTGTTTCGTTAATCTAAATTTACAAGCTAAACATAATATTAATGTTATTAGAACGAAATAAGATGGTTAAAGGATAATTATGTAATGCTCTAAGTTAAATTTTACAACATAATAATTTAAATTTATTGTATGCTATAAGTGTAACTCGAGTTTGAGTTGAAATTAGACTTCGTTATGTTTGTGTAAATTATGATTATGATATAAATAAAAGTTATTAAAAATCGTAACTGTCGTCTTCTTATTTCGCTAATATTGTAAAGAGGAAAACTTTGTTTGTAAGGAAAAGGGCTCAAAAACTAATGGACCGATTTTAAAAATGCTTTCACCATTCAGAAGCTACATTATCCACGAGTAACATAAGCTATATAAAATTATGCTACGAGAGCGAAGCCGCGCCGATCAGCTAGTAATAAATATGTGTCTAGTAAAATATAACAAGAATGGAAAAGAAAATAAGAGAACATTATCTTATAACATTTATTAGTTTGATAATGTACATTGTATTGGTGGCTGTAAGGTTTTTAAATTGAATTACAATCATAGTCGCTTCCATATCTGTGTATCCTAAGCGGTGGATAACTTATGCGGATAGAACGAAGTTGTGTCCCAAATATTTTAACATACCAAAAAAGGGGAGTACCTATAACGCGCTAGTTAATCAGAAATTGCAATTTACCACGATAGTTTTATGACAATAGTGTACGCACGTACGTACGTACGTATCTCGTGTACGCACGAATCAATGTGCGTCTTTATTTATGATTCGTACGAGTAAAGAATGGAATGAATGAAATTCTCTCCCGACGTCTTCCCAGCACATTACAATATGGAGGAATGAAACAGTCCGTGAATAGGCATCTCTTAGGTGAACGTGCCCCATCATAGGCCACGTTAACGCTTACCATCAGGTAAACACCAAACGTTCACCTAATCTGTATAAAAATTAAAAACTGTAATTTTAACACATTTTTATCATGATGTCGCTTAATAATTATTTCTCAAATTATATTGTAGTATAATTCAATAAACAACAAATGTCTAGAACGTTTATTAGTTAGCAGTGGGTAGGTTGACAGTGAGCGGCGGGTTGCTCAGATGCGGGTAGTAGGCAGCGGGCGCGGCGGCGCGCAGGTCGGCGGGCGCGTCGCCCGACTGCGGGTGCGGGTGGTGCGGCGGCGCGCCCATCCACTGCGGGTACCAGTACAGACCCTGCAATAACATCGTCATAATCATTAGAAAGTATTTTATACTTGTGCAGGACGGATACATTTTTGTTGCATTTTTTACAACACGTTGCTGTTGTAGATGTTCACGGGCTGCGGTCGGTCACTTAACGCCAAGTGAACCGCATGCTCCGCTTGCCTGCTGTTACATAAAAAATTACAATTCGTATACACAAAGCAGGTAAACATACAAAATATATTAAAAAAAATAAAATGAATTAACTGATAAATAATACAAAAGTAAAAAAAAATTAAGGTTACATGCACAGTTAACGCTGCACGTTTGCTCAGTTTTTTTCGTGTAGCTCGCAGCTGGCAATATTTTTTGCAACCTATTCCATATATATTGACGTATTTCTGCTAATTTACATACAAGCTTAATATTTTATATAGGTACTAGAACCTTTTTCAATAACTATTCTTTATACTGTAGCATATTCAAAATGAAATGATAAAGAATCCTCATTTTATTACATTTGCGGTTTTGCGCCTACAACCAAAATTATTGCAAGGAACATACAACAGCTAAAGAAGTTTAAAAAGGGCAGTACTAACCTTATTATTATTAGCTCCGGAGCAAGTGTATCTGTACTCGTTGACGGTGAGAGGGTCCAAGTAGCTGATGCCAGCGATCGAGCCGTAGTTTGGTGGGAACATGAACCAGCAGCCGTCCAGGGAATCTGTAAATTTATATAAAATGGATAAGAAGAAGAAAGAAAGAAAAATCATTTATTTGACATCAAGACATGACACAATACATTTATGATAACACAAAATGAAAAAGAAAACATAGTAACACTGATGTGTCATACCAAATGCCAAAAGGGGCCTAATTCAGCATAAATACTGGGAACGCTCCCAGCGCTGATTTTCAATCAGACCCCTAAAAATTATAGTTACTTATAAAATAATAACGAGTTAGAATGCATATTTGGTTAAAAAGAATGTCAAATTGATCTAAGAGTAAAGCGCGTTATAAATTACTAGATATATAATCTCGAACTCAAGTATTAGAGTATAACTTTTAGTACAACCCCCAACACACACTATTTTGATAATGTAAACCCGCGTAGCTTCTGATCCCGTGTCAACTCCGGGATTAAAAGTAGCCTATATGTATTCTCAACCCTTACCTCATATGTATATCAAGTTTTATTATACTTGCTTCAATAGTTTTTACGTGAAAGAGTAACAAACACTCGTACTTACACACGAACTGACACATTTATAATATAAGTAGGACAATGCCCAATATAACGTACAATACAATATAGTGACATTCAAAATTGATCGTAAACAATCCTATTTGAATAAATAATATTGACATTGAAACTATACTACGGGTGGTGACTACTTACAGGTAATATTAGAGAATTCATGTCCCGGTGGTTCAGTGGAGTGCAAATTATAGGATTCGGTCGTTTGTTCGATGAAGGGCGGGATCGGAGTAAGGCCCGTTCCAGGATCCCCAGGGATTATGAATGGACCTGAAAATAATGAATGATAATAATATGAGTAATCTATTACTCACAAAATATTAGGCAGACCTGAAATAATAACTATGTAGTATGTGTCTAGCTGTTGCGCCCGGCTTTGCTCACGTAGGATTATGTTATATAGTCTATGTTACCTGGGTGGTTTTTGAGCCTATTCATTACAAACAATCAAACAAAGTTTTCCTCTTTATAATATTTATGTAGATATAATACATCTACAATAACGGCACTTGGCTAGACAACAATAATAATAATAAAACGAATATAATTTTAATACCCATTGTTAGTACCTACAGTCTAAATTAGTGTTTTAGATTTTTTTTACATACGCGACTCTCTAGATCGTGGATCAGCTAGTTTATATAAGCATATACTAACCTCCGTAAAAGTTAGTATTGTTCCACTCACACACGTGGTGATCACAAGTGAGGGGGGTGGACTTCTCTTTCGTGTAATAGGCATGTCCGTTGGGTAAAAACTGAAACCAATATTATCAAACTGTACTTTATTTACAGCCTAATGTATAACACAGTGTATGGCAGCAATAGTCAATTTTACTCCACAATATTAATTATGAATGCGCTACAGTCTCTTGGTGTGAAGAAGGCCTATAGTACAGGTATTTAGTTGCCTATTTTAGGGACCAGTCTCACACTTAGTTTTAGGTAAAGAGTCAAAATATTACTTTGTATGTCTTATTAAGAGTGCAAAACTAAGTCCTTTTTTATTTTTTAGTGAACTAGAAAACGACGCATATTGAACTTAGCTTTCATATCACATTTATGTTTTTGATAGGATATATTTCTTATTCGACTAGGTACTACAAATATGTCAACTTACCAGCATATAATCGAAATGTCTGAACCGTATGCCCTGTATATTAAAGTCCAGGATAAAGGATCCTGACGTGATGATGCAAGAGGCGGCAGTGAGGGGGGGCAGCTTGTACACCTCCGTGCCACACTTCACGATGGCCTTGGGGAGGGTGGATACGTCGCGAATGTGTTGAAGGTTCTTTTTGAATGGAAACCTGTGTAGGAGAAGAAAATTATTTTCTGGTTGGTAGTCTTCGAACTAGCAAATAACATTTTGTATAACAGATGATTAAGTATTTTTTGCCACGTAAATTATAATCATCAGTATAAATATGCATATTTGGAGCAATCCTAAATATGTCCATCAGGATCAATGTATAATTTGAGTCGTTTTCAAGCGCGTCGTTGGACACGTAACGCAATCTTTGGTGCATTGCGGTGTGAGAAGAACGAAAGATGTTTTGGAGTTAGAGACGTTATTTCAAATGTTCTCCTACACTTCATAATTAATCAAGTAGTGTGTCATTTTCCATCCATAAAGTTTCAAATCGATAGGCAACTCTGTAACTTTGTAAAAGTAACACCATTTAAAACTCTTAACGCATTACCTATAAATACAGACCCCCACGTGGCACTCCAGTCCATGTAAATAATTGTCCATCTGGAATACGATATTCGGGTCATCTTCCAGGAAATACTTGGCATCGTCCATAAAATGCACAAAACCCAAGAAATGGAAACCGCGGTCCTTACAGTACGGGGAGTTGCCTCGCCCCATCTCGTAAATATCGCTGTACAGTTCCGACACAAAGAGATATACGTTTTTACCACAATAGTATTCTGAAACAATATATAAAGCTAAAGAAGATCTGAATTACTATGTTTAGAATGTAAAGATCCATTTTATTGCTACATCTTCCCTTATTTATAACAGTGTAGTACCAGAATTATCGTCAGCTATGAATGAGTGGACTCTCTGGGGTTCCTTATAATGCATTCTTTCAAGAAAACCCCTCACTTTGAGAATAGAATTCAAGATAGTGCAATTTTATTTTACCAATAAACATAGGTCCTCAAATTGCGCCGTAAGTCCATTCTACACATCGGCAGACGCTTACGCGGCCGTCATTTATTGATGGATGGCGGATGCATCGGCAATCGTAAATTACCGACCACGGTTGTTTACGGATAGACTCATCATCCCGTCTTCAAGTTCCGCGTATGCGTCTGCTAATGTATAGAGCGAGCTTAAGCAAGAGAAGAGGTTGACCATGAGATTGCGACTTTAAAATCTTTACCTATTACGATTGTTCTGAACAATTAGAAGTTCAATAAGGGTGTACCTTGGCTCAAATAGAACTCCATTGGTACAGCTCCGCCTGCCCCAGCATTGTAAGTTGCGACTCTTTCGGTCTTAATTGCGTTATGATTGTCATACATCGTGAGCATGTTGTCTATAACGTCATCTAGTGCTATAAGTAGTACCTGTTCGATAACAAGCATAAATAATGCAATTAATAAAAGATAACTAAGTATGAGATAATTTTCTGACCAACATTCTGTTTTTTTTTATTTAAGTATTTAATCCACCGATAGTGAATGTAAATTAAATGTTATGGATGATGGTCTGATTTGTTCCATTTCAGCGAGTCCGAAGTTAAAAATTAGCGAAAAAAATGTGTAGTTTGGTAAAAGATCCATAGTAAGTGATCTCCTTTAAAGTGTAAATAATGATTAAATAGGTTTATATAGGAGGATAAAACCCCTTTAAAAATATAGAATTAAAAAAAAACACCGATATTTACAGAATGCCATTTCTACTTTCAAGTTGATATTTTATTTAAGTACTTCATTACAATATGTAGCGTACCTTTAATTCTTTGATATGCATGTTTATAAATCTCCCCAGATGATCAGTTGCGATGTGGACATGTTCATTTATGATATACTGAAACAATGAATGAATGAATGATAATGAAACCATCGAAATAATTCCAACCGTCTATAAAAAATCTCCGTGAAATCTATTTATTAAATATGCTATCCATGACTTATCAGGACTCTTTACTATAGACCTGAATGAATAGTATCTTATCGGATAATTCAGTCTTTGTCTTGTTCTTTTATACCGTCTAGATCTCATATTTGTCCAAAAGACTAAAGGTTAAATTTTATTGTTTCTACCCACACCAAATTCATCTACACTAATATTATAAAGAGGAAAAGGCTCAAAAACTACTGTTACTGTTCCAAATAACAACAAATAACACTAAAGTGTCATATTGCTAGATGATTTCGCTATAGATATTAGTTTCTCTTATCAACCTTGACGTTTTCCGAGACAGTCACAAGTTGCTTCGAATTCATGCATTACCTGATCAGGAGCGCGTTTGATCTTCATCATTTGTATCTGATAGTGCGCCAGGTGGTCCAGCTTGTCCGTCGGGTCGTGCCCGTAGATCTCATACGCGTCTATGATCATAGCCAGCGTCACGTTGTCACCAGGCTCTTGGCAGCACGGGTGGTTTCGTATGTCATAAGCGTTCTGGAAGTTTCCAACGATATTATCATGCAATAATTTATGTAAATACTATGTATTATAGTATACCGAAATAAGCGTGTAAACCTTGAATCGTTTCATTTTATCATTCTTTATTTTTTTATAGCGGTAAAGAGGAGAAAATACCGTTGGGATAGCAATGATTCTCAAACAGCTAGTATATATTACCCTTTTTATATAGTAAATTAAATAAGGCCTTTATAAACAGTCATTAAAAAACTTGGATGAATAATTATCTTACCCGCAAATTTTCATAGATTAAATTTAGTGGTTTAAATAATTAAAAGGGTTGTAGCTAACAGCTGTTTGTCTATTTATTTAAGACCTATTTGAATAACTTATAACGAAAAAAATATTATAAAAATACTTACTATAAGAGTAAAATAACATATTAAAATTGATTCTCGCCATCGCCCGCTGAACAAAACCATATCGAAATAACTACAGCGGAGAAAGAGCTATGAAAAGTGTCGGCATTTAATAATTGCCAATTAATTTATTTTTACGGGAATAACAACCAATTTTAAACAACAAAAATGAATTGAATATAAATTGCGCCAAACATTTGCAAATTATAACTGCGGCTCTGAAGCCCCCTCTACACATCGGCAGACGCATACGCGGACGCCATCTGTCGTCGTAGGAAGTAGGGGTGCTTTAGGGACGCGAGGCTATTTCTTAGATTAGGAATGAAAATATGACTTCCTTGTCTCCCTTTAAGAAAAGTTTTAGGATTATATTAATGTGGTAACACCTTAATACGACTTTGGATTTCTACACAAAGAAAATCATGAAATAGTATTTTCTTGTGTTTGTTGAAACGCGAGTACTTTCCATATTAAATATAATACTTTTTAAAAGACTTTAAACCCGGTTTATTATACATTATTATTAAAGTTTAAAGCTGTAAAGTGCTCGAAACGTCATGTAAATTAATGAACCGCGTTTAAAATCCTTTAAAAAGTATTTTATTTAATAACATTATGAAATATAAAAATTAAGTTGGTAATAATTGACCCACAAAATACGTAATAAATTGCATAATCCAATGCTATAGCAATCTCGTAGACTGCATATATACAATATACATTGCTTTTCTTTTTAGTACTTTTGACCTTTAACCGAATAAAACAATGGGTAAAGAATGTTTGTTGAGACAATAAGACATCGTAGGAAAATATAAAAAATGCGATTAGATATAGGTACTTCGAAATAATAGCTAGTCCATATTCTTTCCTCTGGAAAGAATCTCAAAAATTTCTTACGATCCCATCTAACATAAGAGATAATTATCATTCCAACCCCACATTGTGTTCCAAAGTTGGCGTTTAATATCGGAACTTGTAATATCTCCGCCGTATCGATCGTGTTACTGCGCATAGCATCCGCGTCGGTATCGTTACACCTACAGAATCCCACCATCTCAACATTATTCTCACAAATACCGCACAAAAATGTTACAATAACGTTTAAAACCGAATAAAATCACCCAAAAATGAACGCGGCTATAAAATTCTAATAGAATTCTGTATTCGTTTTTCAAATTTGAAAAAGGAAGTGTTAAGAGAACGCCAGACGTAATGGCGCTTTATAAAATCCAAAATGTAATGTGAGTGATTAAAAAATAAAATCTAGTGTAACGAAGTCTTCCATTATAGAATTAAAATTAGATTGTAATAAATAAATTTATTATATAAATCCATGTTTTCCTGTTGAGTCAATTTTGAATTATATAATTATTGAAAAGTATACAATATATAGATAAAAAAGAGGTTTAAAAAGGAATCAAGATGATAAACGTAGGGCGTTTCAAGTTGCCACCGATAAAAAATGTGCTGGACGTGGCGATGCAGACGGTGAGACAGCAGGTTCCTGACAAACCTGGGACTTCACCGCGCCCACCACAAAATGTCCGATTTGCTAATGCAGGTAAGCTTCAATGACCTTTTCTCTACATAGCGATGAAGAAAAATCGTAAGGTCCTGCTTTTTTCAGCATGCAAGAAACAAACTTTTTTGATTATTTTAAATCGAAGGACCAAAAAAAAATGATTTAAAAATTAAAAACCTAAAAAACGTAGAACATTGTTTGAATTGAAACGTAGATTCACATCGTTTTTTTTCATTATTTTAACTAATATATACTTTAGCAAAACTACTAAAAATAATGTCTGTTGCAACAGCTGACGTTTGAATAAAGACTTCTTTTTTTGTCAGATATGGGCGAAAGTTGTGAACTATCAACGATGAACGAGACCACATCACCGTCGTACCAGTCGACGAACCCCACCAACCCATTCCTCAGTGGTCAGCTTCAGGCTGAAGACTCCTTCACCAGCTACCAAAACACCTATCCACAGCAAGATGGTGCTCCAAGGTAAGCAGGACTGTTCAAATATACTATTTTCATTCAAAATTATTTTTTTTATTTCACGGGTGGTACCTATAGCACCTTTTTAAACAACTCATACTACCCGCCTACTAACCTACATTCTTATACTTACTACCTCAGGTATTGACAATAACGATCACAATAAAAAAATAATGCAACTTTTCAAAGTACAACGAGGTCAAGGTGAAATAAAATGATCATTTCAGGACCCAAAGCATGCAAAGCGTTGATTTCTACGCTTCTTCTGAGGAAGGAGGATTCGAAGAAGGTGGTGGCAAACCTGGCGCAAAAATCAATGAATTTCAAGCCGCTTGGAATGTTACTAATGCTATTCAGGTAAATATAAAAAATACAAGATAATTTGAATACAATAAAACATGACTTTAATAATTTATTTCTTTAGGGGATGTTCGTTGTATCATTGCCGTTTGCTGTTCTTCAAGGAGGGTACTGGTCTATAGCGGCCATGATTGGTATCGCTCATATCTGCTGTTACACAGGAAAAATCCTAGTGGAGTGCCTCTACGAAGACGATCCAGTCTCTGGACAGCGCGTCCGCGTTCGTGACTCCTACGTCAGTATCGCCAAGGAATGTTTTGGTAGGAAATACGGTGCCAGAATTGTAAATATCGCGCAAATTATCGAACTTCTCATGACATGCATTCTGTACATAGTTGTTTGTGGTGATATGATGATTGGAACCTTCCCTGATGGCTCAATCGATACTCGGTCTTGGATGATGTTGACAGGCATATTCCTTCTACCATTAGCATTCTTGAAGTCGCTTAAAAGTGTGAGCATGTTGTCGTTCTGGTGCACAATGAGCCATTTGATCATAAATGCCATTGTTCTTGGCTACTGCATTCTATACATTGGTGAGTGGGGATGGTCGAAAGTGAAATGGAATCTCGATTTCGAAAACTTCCCCATTAGCTTGGGTGTCATCGTGTTCTCGTATACTTCACAAATATTTTTGCCCACATTGGAAGGGAATATGGAAGATCGATCTAAATTCGAGTGGATGCTGAACTGGTCTCATATTGCAGCAGCTGCTTTTAAGTCGATATTCGGGTACATTTGTTTCTTGACGTTCCAAAATGACACTCAACAAGTGATAACAAATAATTTAAGGTCTGCTGGATTTAAGGGCCTAGTAAATTTCTTTCTAGTGATCAAAGCAGTGCTAAGCTATCCTCTTCCATATTATGCGGCTTGTGATTTGCTAGAACGTGTTTTGTTCAGAGGAAAGCCAAAGACACCGTTTCCCCCAATATACGCGCTAGATGGTGAATTAAAAGTTTGGGGTCTCGCCTGGAGGCTCGGAGTGATAATGTTTACAATTTTGATGGCCGTATTTATTCCCCACTTTCTCATTCTCATGGGTTTCATCGGCAGCTTCACTGGCACCATGTTGAGTTTTATTTGGCCTGCATACTTCCATTTGAAGTTGAAGGCAAACCAGCTGGACAGTAGCACCGTGGCCTACGACTATTTCATAATCGGTTTGGGCGTACTTTTCGGCACCATTGGAATGTACGATTCTGGTTCAGCCCTCGTAAAAGCCTTCAAAATAGGGCTGCCGTTCTAATTTTTCGTAGTGTTTTAGATCATTGTTGAACTATTTTTAGAATATTGCGTATAATTAAATGTCTTATATTTATAAACCTGCAATTATTTTGCGGTATTTCTAAAATGTTACGCCAATATCTAGTCCGATGTGATTTTGTAACTTAGATCAATTTAGCTGTTAAGAAATTGAAATACTCATTGTTACGTTGAAGTGATATGTATCCAATTGTCTTCCACAAAAATTCTTAGTCGTAAGCATATATTTATTGTAATTATATTAGTATTGACTGTATGTCTATGTACAACATTTATATAGAAATGTAAGTGGTAATCAAATGTCTTCCAAATATTTGAATCTCTTCAACAACGAAGTCTTCCAAGAAATAAATTTAGAAAGCTTAATATTTACACATTGAAGCATAAGACTGCCGAATAATCTCAAACGACGAAAATAAACGTTATTATTCTTTTAATAATATAATGCGTAAGTCCTTCTGGGCTTAAAAGGCAAAAATTGTCTGTCAATACCCCGTAAAATATATATATATATATATATATATATATGAAGAAAAAAAGTGACGTGTACCGTAAACCAAAAATCAAAACTTGTGCCTAAAATACTTACGATTTTCATATTTTAAAACTTGAGATTAAATTATATGAGTCGCTTACGGTTAATCGGCAGTATATGTTTTATAAATTTATATAAAAAAGCATTTTTTTATAAATAGCCTACTTATACACAACTGTTGAAACCATCAATAATAAAAAGATAAAGCATTGTAGTATTTATGAAATTTCCATTCAAAATACTGAAATGTGCTTTTGAAGATATAAAAGCGCATGAATGTATACGCGCCAAAAATATAATATTTTGAATCTGACCTAGAAAAAATATTTCTTTTGGAGCGAAAGATTTATTATTTTACAAATACAGATAAATGATACTTTATTTTGAAGCGTAGTTATAAATTATAAAACATAAGTTATTTACAAATAATTATATCCTAAAACCGAGACAATAAATACTAATTTTACTCATTAATAACTTCTACAGTTTCAAAATGAATTACGTATAAGTGTGCATAAAATAGTCATTGTGTTGAAATATATTCCCGTTTGAATGTTGTGTAAATTATCTACTTCAATTATATCGATAGTTAATAATATTTAATTATTTACCAAAAAACAATATCATCGTTTATTTTAACAATTTAATTATTGTTGATTGTAAACCTTAGTTTTAGATAAAATAATGCTACTTAGTATTAAGTGTGAGGTTGTTTGCTAATGTATAAACACCTTTAAAAATATACATTGATTTGAATTGAAACGAGCATATTAACTAGAAGCACAAAAATATAATTTACTGACAACATGTTCTATATTAATGAATAAAAAAGGAATATTTTCCCAAAAATGTCACTTGACATTTCATTTTAATAGTCTACTATATCTTTATAAACATGGGCTTCCATTTTAAATTTTTAATCTGTTACAAAGTAAAAGCTTTGCTATAATGTAATAGGCGTATTGTTTTTAATAAATATATTAACACGATGCAATAATGTTTTTAAAATTATATCCATGTGATGAAATGCAAATTTAGGTGTGTATTTTAATGAATATGAAATGTTATTCAAAATCCGTTGTTTTATTTAAGCTAAACCAAAATTTCCTTAAATTATATTGTAATTGAAAATCGTGTATAAAGTTTCTTTCCTCTTAACACGAATAGAACATAGTACAGACATACACATAATAAATTCTAAGTTTCTTGTAAATTTTCAAAAACAAATAGTAACAATATCGGTTAATAACTTTGTTTTTCGAATTGCCTTTGTTTATTACATGTGATTTTATTTTTGCAAGCAATTAATTAAGAAAATAGTAAGAAATAATAATTGCCAATTAATGTTAGAAAGAAGAAACGCAGTAATTGGCGCGAAGGCGTTCTTTTACAGCCGCCATGTTGCAAAAATGGCCGCCTTCATTCGCGCATGCGTGCTGTTTACGCTATGTGTTATTGGACTACGAATTGCTGTATGTATTTCAGACATAATTATAATTTGATAGAAACAAAAACTACTTAGACGTTCATAACGCCTCATAGGTGAATAGGTACAACTTTTATAATAGGAATCGTATTTGAATGGTATCAACTTAACCACTACTTAGTAAAGTTAAAAAATAGAAACAGGAATTTAAAATTTTAATTTTATAGAGAAGAAAAGCATAAACTTTATAAAAGCGTAGAGGACAGTAAACAAGCGGCTAGAGACGATAAATAACGCTAAAACAAACTTTTATTTATCTATTCATTGTTCTATAGACGCACCAAATTCAATCTTTATAAAACACAAAATGTTTCAAGCCGCGATCCCGTAGTATAATATAATAAGTAGCCTATGTCATAAGGAATAATGTAGGACTCCAATAGAAAAAGGTTTTTTTAAATCGGTTCAGTAGCTTCGGAACCTATTCAATACAAACCAATAAACAATCAATTCCCTTCCAATCCTTTTTCCTCTCTTTCTTTCCCTTTAGAAATTATTCTCCTCTCATAAGGCAGTTATGGCATCTGCTACACTTGTGTGTTGCACCGCACTTTTGTGGCGGTGATAGTCGCTTAAGTCGCATTCCAAAATTACGCGTTTTCATGTTTTTTCAAGGGCTATATCGGAATGTTAACAAATTATTATAGAGAGTGAAAGTAAATTTTAATTTTGAAAGTTTTTCTCATCCCTCTTAATATCAAGTGAATTCTCTCGCCTGTCTCTGAGATAAATACAACAATAATAAATATAAATTTCGCAGTATCCCTACAACATACGGAACCACCCATGTTGTTTAGAACCAAACGAAAACCTCACATTGGCGATGATCATAGATGCCTTCGAAATCTACGGTCACGATCCCACGGACAAATTGGATAACCTGTGGCTGTATCAGAATGAGATGCTGAGGATCAAAACTGCTGAGGATCAGGTGAATTAGTGCTATGGCTAAAAATAACGATTGCCCATAATGTTCAGCGTGCTTGTGTTTTATCTTGTAATGATAATCATATCCATGAGCGGCAGCGATCACTTAACGTCGGGTAACCCGTCTGCTCGCGCCTACTGGGTTAAAGAAAGCCTTAAAAAGATTAAAAATTAGCTCGTGTGACAGCGGCATTTTTGTGTAGATGGTAGAATTGGGTATGCTTGGTCGGGTACGGGGTGGCGCACCTGGTAACTTGAGCTTAAGCTTTAAGGGCAGTTGGACACCATTTCAGTCATATGGGCAATGAACAATCCTTTTAAAAAGACCGGCAATTACTAAATCAATAATTTTTTTCCTGTTCGTTCAACGGTAGATGACGAACGCAGTACAACTAGCAATTGTTACTCTTTACCATAAAGGTTAAAAAACACACCTAAAAGGTACCGTACCTACCGCACCCACAGAAAGAAATCCCCCGTTTACCTAAGAAATTATATTTGTGAATTATATAAATTCTTGAATAATGAATTGACACAGGTTTGCTTTTCCTGTACTTTTATTTGATTTTGTTACATAAAAAGCTTTTTATTAAAAATCATTAAATTTCAGTATCTGATAAACGAACGTGTTCATATAGCGACGGATCACTTGGGGAGATTCATTAAATTACACATACAAGAACTTAAGGTAAGCGCAATAAAAAAATATGGCGTAATTAGAAAAATGTTGATATCTATACTTATTTTAAAAATAATCAAATAACTTAGGTGCTGTTGATAACACTGGATGATGTATTAGATAACATGATGACCATGTATGAGAACCACAACTCCATCGCAGCTGAAAGAAAAGCAACGTACACTGGAGGACCGGTGCCTACAGAGTTCTATCTTAGCCAAGGTAAAAAGTAAGATCTTAATTAATAAATTTCTAAAATTTTGGTATTATATGATTCGTTTTCAGTAGCTGTTAAAAGTTTACCCAAAATAATATATTATACCCCAATTCGATGTATTTTGTAATCTATACTAATATTATAAAGAGGAAGAGGAAAGATTTGTTTGTTTGTATTTAATAGGCATCAAAATGAAGTTTCTGAAAACTACAGGATCGATTTGGATGAAACTTTGTAGAGATTCTTTGAAACCTCGGGAATGCCATATAGGTTGGATAGGTTGTATCCTGAAAATCCTACGGGAACGGGATATATACGTGGGGATATGCGTGAAATGCCAAATTAACAGACGAGAATACAGAGAAGTTCCACAAAATAACAGAATATAATAATATAACAATTGTTGAAGATTTTGCGCTGAAATTTTTCAACATCATAATTTCATTCAATCTTATTTTCAGAGTATTACTGCGGCAAAAACGTCTATATATTCTCCTCAGAACTATACAGTGACATTTACAATGTGGGCAAGGGAATAGCTCCCTACTGCAAAGACAGATCGTTCGTATTCCTAGGGTTCCTACATTACCACGATGAGCAAAAGTACTACCTCTTGGACGACCCCAGTATATCCTTTCCCACAGATAATTATATGCATGGATTGGAGTGTCACATTGGGTTGTGTATATTTAGGTAAAATCAATATTAAAAACTATTTATATTATGTTGTAGAGTGAAGCTTGTTTTATTGCAATTAGAACTCAAAGCCGAAAACTTACAAATTAATAGGTTAGGACGATAGGTTATATAGGTTATGCCATCTCCAAAGTTAAAAAAGAACATTATTTTTATTAAGATATTAATTATCAATCAATTACATTAGAGAAAGTTTGTACTTGTTCAGAATAAAAAAAACGCTTCAATAAATAAGGTGGGCTTTCCATTTACATTATTTCCATTATTTTTCTTATATTTAAAATAACATTAACATTTTTTTAGATTTCCTTTTAAAAAGCTCTTACAACGCGAGCGAGACGTCGCTACTCTACCGAAGGCGATCGTCAAATGCGGCCTCATTATGTACAAGCTACCCCCACTTTCCGCCGCTGCGTGTATCATAGCTTCTGGTTCCTTTATATTGGATTTTAATGTTCAAGGCCTGCGGTATAGACATTATGATTATTTATTGGTAAGAATATTTTTATTTTACTCTAGCTATTGCATATATTTTTCGTTCCCGTGGGATTTCCGAGATAAAAGGTATCCCTACAAATGACTTACCTGCACAAAATTATTATCAATAATATTTAAAAATGTACAATCATACACATATTTTTTTTGTCTATTTAGACGATACCAAACGGTAACACATACTACACGAAAGAACGTAACACTCCGCTAGTGTGCGACCACCACGTGTGTGAATGGAACTACACCAACCATTATGGAGGTAAGCAGATAGAAATATTGAGTATTTATTTTTAAACCATCTTTCTATTAAACCAGCTAGCAACAATTAACCAACCGTAGGCATATGTCTAGGCAGTGAATACTGTCGGACTTTTAGAACCGAAGAAACAGGAGACAGTCAACGCTTCACAACTAGGAAACCTTATTTTAAAAAATTGGAACAGCCAAATATCAAATCTATAAAAGGAAGCATCTATCCCGTTACGCACAGAGGAAGTAAAATTAAAATTACCAAAAATACATACAGGCTTCTTAAAAACTACCAATTCGAACTTTACTCAAAATTTTCTTCTACACTATTATTTGAAAGAAGAAAACTTTGTTTGTTTGTAAAGAATAGGCTCAACACCCGATTCCAAAAATTCTCTCACCATTCGAAAGCTATATTATCCACGACTGCCATAGGCTATATATAACATTAGGCTACGGAAGCGCAACTGCACGTATCAGCTAGTAGTGCATAAATATAAAATCTATACATTAAAATGTTTTGTGTCTCAGGTCCATTCCTGATACCT
This sequence comes from Phoebis sennae, assembly GCA_001586405.1. Lineage (NCBI taxonomy): Eukaryota > Metazoa > Arthropoda > Insecta > Lepidoptera > Pieridae > Phoebis > Phoebis sennae. The sequence continues at coordinate 36,949 of LQNK01002490.1, read as the reverse complement.
GGCGATCCTGGCACGGGGATAGACCCTGTGCCTCCGTATATAGAACCTACACCGAAGCCTGATGACTTCGATGAAGAAAACATCACCGTGCCTTGTAAGCAAACGCAAGCTTACTAGCAAATGGATGATAGTATCACTACATAGTATAAAACAAAGTCGCTTTCTCTGTCCTTATGTCCCTTTGTATGCTTAAATCTTTAAAACTACGCAACAGATTTTGATGCGTTTTTTTAAATAGAGAGAGAGTGATTAAATAGTGAAGATATACTGTTATTTTTGAGGTTTCTGATGTGATATCGTTAATTATCAATGGCCTGTACCATTCCACACTTTGTTGTCGAAGATGTTCAAGGGGTACGTTCATAAAAAATACCTATAAAATATTAAAGCGGACACGTCCAAGAGGGCGCCAAATCGAGCCAAGTTCCACGAGACTGGAAAATACCCCCCCCCCCCCC
>LQNK01002490.1:20870-36466 GCA_001586405.1 Phoebis sennae | reverse complement strand
CTTCCCCCCTGCTCACTATCATCATCATGTCAGCATATTCGGTAATGCACGTGGGCCATCAAACAGCTAGCGGCGGACCTGCTTCTATATAAAATTGAATTTTATTTCTAGATATCTTAGAAGGCTGCCTATTCATGTATCCTCCTAACTATGGTTCAATAGCTGGGAAGAGTTACCTGGATCCCGTGGAATTACATGACGATAGGTTTACGTGCAATGCTGCTGGAGGAGCCAAGGTATGAAGTCAATATGAAAACATCTAGTTTTGTTGTTTAAAAAATAAGTATATCTCAATTCTCAATTAACTGATATATAGGGAGAAATTTTGCACATGAGTGATAGAGCACGTTGCAACCTGTTTATAAAGACATTGCGGAAATTCTTAGTTCGAAAAATTACATTAATAAATAATAATTCACTTCAATTGGTTCATCAATGGTCTATTAAGCCGAATGGTGTGGGTTCGATCCCCACAAGAAGAAAATTATGATATGAGGAACATTGTAATTTTCAACTGTCTGGGTGTTAATCTATGTATGTATAAGTAATTTAATTTCCATAGCACAAGCCTTCTTTAGTTTGGGACTAGATGGCGTTATTTTAAATGTCCATAAATATTTATTTTATTAATTAATAATATGCATGTATTTTAGTGTAAGTAAATATTACTATTTCTATTCTCTTTAGGGTCTCTATTGGTATCCCCAATGGATGGGAGCAATGCCGCACCACCCATACTCACCGCTTGTCGACGAAAAGGGCACCTTCGACCCCCCTGGTCCGTTCTACCCTCACCAGAATTATGATATGGAGGACGGCGACACAGATACGTGAATAAATTGTACAAAATACGAGTTTTTTACTTCGTTTTAAAAATATATTATTCATTCTTTATAATAAGCAAAAGAGCGTGTGCATCATCAACGAATCGTCATCATCATTATTTTAATGAATTAAATCTTAATTCCCTTAAATATTTTGGGAATTTATTGAAAATTTTTATGCACACTATAAAAATATTTCTTTGTATAATGCTGTATATAAAATAGTCAAGCTTTATATAATAGACAATTGGAATTTGTTTCCTGAACGAAGGAACATGATTGACATTGACGGTTAAAATTGACTGAAAGTGACAGTATTGGGGAATTGTGGGGATTTAGTCATATCCTTTATATCCATTGAAAATACTGATAATTTGGTTAAATCTTAGTATTTTCAATGAATATGAATAATTGATTTTCCCTAAAAAAAAAAAAAAAAAAGTCATTTAAAGTTTCGTGTACTTTTATAGGTATTAGAGATTTCCAAAATCCGGTCACGGTCAAAAAAAAAAAAAAGCTCATCCGCACATTTTTGTGTCGTTTTTTAGGTATATATAGGAAATTATGTAAGAAATACTTGATTTTTGTTTGTGGGGAATTTAATATTTTGGACCATATTTTTGCCCCAATTTGGGGAATTTAACTTTGATTTTCGGGTAATTTCGAGTAAAGGCATTGGCAACGCTGATTGTTTCTACCAAAAACGGTTATAATTAGGAGTCGGTAATATCGGTTTTAATGTATATCAAATCGAAACTATATATTGATATTTGATATCGGATTTCATAACACTATATTTTCTGAAACTATATATTGACAAATATTGTCTTCTACACCAGAATCGATAATATCGCATTAAAATCGTTTCATGTCTGCTGCTTAATCCGATATTTTTTTGATTTTGATAAAATATTTTGTGTTTATTTTTTATATTCATATATTTTAATTTATATTTAGTTAGGTTAAATTACATAAGTTTTTTCATTTTTACACTATAAAAATTACTTTGTTGTTGACTAATCAAATCTTTTAGAACGAGCTGTTTACTTTTGTTGTCCGATAATATAGCTATTTCAGATTTATTATTCAGGTCGCACTCACTCAGTCTTCATCGGCAACATTCGTATCCGCTCGGCGATGATTTTGTTAGAATCATCGTAGATATCGAGCGAGACACTAGATACCGAATCGAGCGTATCGCAGTATCGTTACGATTCGGCAATATAGTGTTTCAAAAAATATATAGTTTTTACATGCCTCAATATCGGATATTACGATATTGGTCCAATATACGTTTCAATATCTATATACGATTTGTATCGCCCACTCCTAGTTATAATTATTTGTGTACTATGTTTGTGTAGCTGTACGCTTTATCTTGAGATAATATTGTTACGTCTGTACACGTATCTTTCTTACCAGCCAACCCTGTTACAGTCAGTTTTCTATTCAACAGAACTTCAGAAGACTAAGGAAAGAAAGGTACCAAAACCCCTTTTTTAAAGACTGCTCATTGAAGTACTTCATCCAATACCTACTTTGGTAATAATTCTGTGAAACTGCAACTTTTCTCGCTTACATAATATAAGACCAGCCAAAATAGTAGTAATAAATAGTTTATAATATATAAAATAAAATAGTTGTCTTTGCCTGACATGTGCACTATAAGATTGATAAATTACATGAAAACAACAAACTTTTAAGTTTTCTGCACAAAAGGATGAATTCATCTGATAATCGGGTAGTTTTGGATGTTGATTACATGAAAATAAAAACAAACAAATCATTAAAACATTTTTGATTTCATTTTCTTACACAACAAGTAAGAATAAACAATATATATGTGTGAACTTTTACATATAAGTAGATGTTGTACATAATTTTAGAATTTCTTAAAATTAATGTTTCATACAGTAGTAAAACATTTTATATATAACTTTCTAAAAACCGCCTCTCAACCACACTCCCTCGTGGTAAAACGAAGAACGCCGGAGTCCCAGCTTTTAACTCAAAATATTTCAGCACCAATAAATCTGCCAGATTTTTCTTTGGATCAACCACATGAGGCATTTTATCATAACCTTCAAAATATACATTAACCTTGCCAAGTGAATATTTATTATCTTCATCCCACGGAGCAGGGAATAATTGTTCCAACTGATTAGCCAACGGAACATTTTCTGGACAATCTTTTATGAAATCCGTCATTTGATACTCAGGGTATAATAATAAAAGAGGCCATTGTAAAACACCATCTTCAATATGAACTATAGAATTTTCCGCTCCTGGTAAACACGGTTCTAATTTCGCCAAATCAATATCATCTTCGTCATCGCAATTTTTTATTCTTATCCCTCTATCAATAATAGCTTTAATTATAGCATCTTTTTGTGCCTGATTTTTCTTATCAGTCCTCTCTTTCTTTCTTTCATCCCGTTCCTTTAAAAGCTTCTTCTTTTTCGCTGTATTCACGAGGTTAAGAATTTCTTTATCTGATGATTTTTCTAGTAACTTCTCACAATATTCTATGCACTTGTCATACATTGCTATTTCCATTGCAGCCTTTGCTGCTCGTAATCTTGCTTTGTCATGACTATTGTTAAATTGAAGTGCTTTCTCACTGTCAAATAATGCAGATCTGTAATTTTTTAGATGCCAATGTGAAGCTGCTCTATTATTGTATAAACTTGCATTTATTTCTGGATCATCGCATTTTACTTTTATTCCTTCTGTATAACTGTAAAAAAATATTTGTATACATTATTTAAAACATAAAAAATGGTTCCTAAGCATCTTGGACTATTTTTTCAAAGATTTCAAAGTGTAATTAAAATAAATATGGTTGACTATCACATGTTACAAAATACAATATATATAAAGATAATTTTCCTTAATAAATTAGGCATTCACCTTAGTTTTGCTGTTTTAAAAAGGCAACAAAGTCAATTATATAATAAGGCCCACATGCTAACATCATTTTGATATATATTATATACTTTTATTATAAAACTATAACAGAAATATTTGAATATTTGACAACTGTTTACATATTTATTTATTCCAATACCAACCCTAGTATTGCAAGTCTATAATTTTTATGTTTGAAGTTAAAATTCCCATCATCCTTGTAACTGGTAGCTAATTCAAGAGGTGTGTTTTCTTCAGGGTCATATTTAAGCTTGGCCAGACCCTCAGCCAGTGGCGACAACTCATCTGCAGTAGGCGCCGACTTCATGAAGAAGGGATGCTTGTCCATTTCTTCCTATAAAATTTATGAATGATTATGAAATCAGTATCTATTTTTAAATATTTCTTTGTATGAAATATATCAGTAATTTTTAAACTCTATAAATATAACACATTACATAATACATGTTTTAAGTTCTGTCTTAAAGTTTAACCTTTTTTTTATAATTTTGAACCTGTAGTCTCCCACTGTTAAGTTCAGGCTTCCCTTCCACTTTTCAAATGTTTTGGAGGAACCAAGTAAATCATTTAACATAATGCACATTATTCTCTCTAACCGCTTTATCCTGTAGACTACCAGTCTATTAGATTTCGTTCGCCTATATTGCCCGTGGTAAACAAACTTTCAAACCCTCCCCTTTTTATAGTTTTTGTCTATAATATTTCTTCATTAGTGACTTTAAATGTATAAGTGGAGTGTTAATGGTGGAGTTAGGCTAGGTGTACACCAAGATATCGCGCGTTTCCGGACTGAGATTTATTCCACACAGTCCTTTAAATTTTAGATGTAAATATAGAATTTATAATTTTACTTTGGCCTATAAAAACTGTTTCGGATTTTTTTTTTTTTAATTTATTATTTCGGTTCACGGTGCAGTTAAGGCTGGGTGCGCATGGAATGATCGCACGTTTTTTCCTAAGTGCTTCTAAATATTACTGCTTTTAATATATATCGCATAGCTGAAGAAAATCATAAAATTTCATGATTTTCTTCTCGGCAGAGCATATTGTATTTAATTTCTTTTCGCTGTTTATTGGATGTGACGCAGAAATGGCAAGCCTAGGTAGTAAAGGATCGGGGCGACGAGAGGAATTATAATAATATTGTGAAATTGTTCAAGAAGCATTCATTCATTCAATTTCGGGTTTCAGGTGTATTTCTTGGGTAGATGATATGAAGGCCGCCAAGACAGCGAAGCTTAAGGATGCTAAAAATACAAGGAAGCTAACTGACGTCGAGAAGAAAAAACTGGAGAGGCAACGAGACATAAAGCAAGTAGGGAATTTTAAAATGCCAGATGCTCCAGAGTCACCGTAAGTATTATATATTTATATGCTTGTATTCTTGTTAACTTGTCAGTTTCGAAAATGTTAATGGTATCCATTTGTATTTCTTTTATTTATTTACAGAAGAGGAAAAGGAAGGGGAAGTAGAAAAAGCAAGGTATGTGGCAGTGAAGACACGCGGGAACGTAGTGGGACCGGAAGTGGACCTGCTTCATTTTCACTGGCGAGGCGAGCCAGATAACTTTGAGGGTGTCCGGGAAGCATTTAATGAGCCTACTGGGCCAACATTCGACAGTTCCAAATTAACTCCCGTGGAAGTTTTTGAAAAGATTTAGGATGCTGATATTATTGGCCACATAGTGCGCGAAACCAACCGCTACGGTGAGGAGCTAATGAGGTTGATCACGCCAACCAAGCTAAAATCGAGGTTAAGCCGTTGGAAGGACGTCACTGGTGACGAAATCCGACGGTTTATAGCAATTTTAATGCTCCAATCATTTGTTGTAGATAATGTGGAGCGAGAGTATTGGTATCCTATGCTTGATGAACTCCAAATCGGTAATTTTAAAAATATTATGTCATATAACCGCTTCATCGCCATCAAGCGTTGTCTCCATTTTGCAAATAATGCCTCCTTGCCCGTGCCCTCCACCAAACTCGATAAAATTATCCCAATCATAGCGCACCTTAACAAAAAATTCAGCTCTTTAATATGTTCTTGAACAAAATGTGGCAATTGATGAGTCACTTCTACTTTGGAAGGGGCGGCTCACATTTGCGCAAAAAATTGCCACAAAAAGAGCGCGGGTAGGTATAAAGAGTTATGAATTGTGCGAGTCTAGGACGGGATATTTATGGAGAATGCAGATCTACACGGGCAAGGGGCACGATCATGTAGCACAGATCGGCGAGCCGGAGGAGCGCGGGGAAGAGCATGAAAAGGATGAGCCGGAGAGTGCAACAGTCCAGATTGTGCTTAACTTAATGAGACCACTTTTAATAAAGGCCATACATTAATAATGGACAACTTTTATAACGCGCCTCTTTTGTGTCGGTACCTCAAAGTTAAACACAAGACAGATTCGATGGGCACTCTCCGACTCAACCGAGAATTTGTCCCCGAGGCTCTAAAAAAGAAAACAAAAAAAACATGAGGGAAGGAGAAGTGGCATTCAGCACGACCAAGGACTTGAGTGTGGTTGTGTGGATGGACAAAAATATTGTATCTGCAATTTCATCTTTCCATCCTGTACAAGTTGGTGGAATCGAAAAGTACGGTTTTTACCGCTACAAACCGCAAGTCATTCTGGATTACAACCTCTCTATGGGTGGCATCGATCACAAAGACCAAATGCTGTCTGCCTATCCCGTAGAGAGGACAAGAAATACCAAATGGTATAAAAAATTGTTCCGCCGACTTTTAAATGTGTCAATACATAATTCTTTTGTTATTTTCAATGACAACCGTACTCCAGCCCTTGGTTACCGTGCATTCCGCCTGCAGTTGGCGAAACAGATGCTGCAAGTAAGCAGACTAGCAGCTCCTTCCCGGTCCTTAGCAAAAGTAGAAGAAACAGCGGTACATCCATGCGTACAGAGCATGCACTTGCCAGCAAAAAACAAAAACAAACAGCGCTGCAAGCATTGCTACGTTGCCAAAGTGCAGCGCTCGACGGTGTGGCGGTGTAGCACTTGCAATGTTAATTTGTGCATCGAGGGATGTTATACCGCATACCATATTAGCCAAACCTGAACGCTCACCATTTAGTGGAAGTTTATCTTTTCTTTTTTACCCCGGATATAATATAGGGTATCAAAACTATCTAAAAAATTTCATCCAAATCGGTTCAGCGGTTTAGATGTGAAGTGAAGCGAGGTCTCAAAGTCGAAAAGACTTTGTATTGTGATTGTATATTTGAATGTAAGAATGAAAATCTTTGTCCGACGATAACTGGAGTATCGTTTATCCGATCTTGATAAAATTTCATTAGCGGATAGTCTAGGCAAATGAAAATGTCGAGTTCGAAGATGAGCGAAATCGGTTAGGGGGGAATAAAGGGGGTTATGCGAAGATAAGAAGAACAAATAAGTTAATGTTTGTGCAACAATATCAGAAGTATTACTTATGCAATCTTGATAAAAGTTTTGAGTCTAGATAAAAAATATAATAATTAGATATATGTACATATTTTGTTCCAGAATTTTTTTTTTAATTAAAGTATTTCTAACAGTGTTGAAAATAATGTCAATTATGTAATATATAATAATTAAATGACTATGGAATTGAATTGCGCTTCAGTATGCGTCAACAAATCAAATATTAAGATATTAATTACAAACATTTGTGCAACAATAACTTGGGTGTTGTTAACCTGATCTAATTAAAATTTGATAGGTGAATAGTTTAAGATAATAATTTTTAATTTAGAAGATAACAAGATTTATATAATGTTTTTGGTGATAGTCACAATGAAATAATTGAGTTTCAATGTAAATATATCTATATCTAAGTGTGACATCAAATGTAAGGTAGATAAATATAAACATTACAACACGAGGTCTACCTCGGAGTGAGCCACTAGTATTATATACAAGGGTGATATAGTAATAATTTAATATAATTTTTTAAGAGTTTCTTGATGGTTCCTATCAGTAGACACTGCCTTGAATGCCTCGGTGGTGAATAAAAAAAAATATGTATGTGAAGTTTCAAAAGACAGCAAGTGAATTTGAAAAATAAACGATAAACATTTGAATTTGAATATCATTCCCTAAATGGCAAATAAACAAAGGCCCATTTGTGCTGACCTTCACCCATTCACTAAAAAATTTTGCACAAATAGATATTTTTTATTTTTGCAGAGAGCAAGTTAAAGTGGACATGTCAAAAATATTTATCTATTGGTATGATTATTTAAACACAGTTCATAATCAAAAATGCATTATATCTGTTGTCAACATATGATAAGTATACTCCGTATTCAAATACAGCATGTGAATAAATAACTTCTTTCATTTTAAACAAAAAATATACCATTATTCCAATAAAAATTTGAGCCACAATGAATATCAATAAAGACTGGAAATGTATGACATTATTTTGTTTAACTAATAAAAGAAAATTAATTCTAAGAGAAAGAGACTCTTGATGTTTAAAACGATGATGTCGTTCATCATTATCGAGTTTATAAAGAGGACATATATTTGACCATTATTTTAATTCTAATTCTAATATGAATATATTTTACCTCCCAACGATCTTCTGGCCATCCCTCTGTGTATCTTTTCCTTTCAAGACTATCAATAAATTCGTCGAGTTCCTGATCTAATTTCTGACATAACGCCAATCTTTCCTCTTCCGTCATAGGTGTCTTGCTTTCAGAATTTTGATCGGCCATGGTTACTAAATATTTTTAAATAAATAACCAAAAATCAAAATATAATCGCAACAACTAGTGCAGTGGCATGTTTTGGGATTGTTTTGCAAATGACAATTGACATTGACAAAATTGTCAACAGTGTTGCCAGTTGCCGCCTCAGTCGATAGAAAGCAAAAACGGGCTAAAGATCCCAGAAAAAAGAGGCCAAACTTCCTGACAAAATTCGATCTCAAAATTTTGTTATGATTTAAATGATAATCAAAAAAAGGTAAGCACTATCCCAATCTTCAGAAGGAGCTACAATTGCCTATCTTAAAACTGACATAAGTAAAACTGGTTCACGTACCCAAAAAAGGGCTAAATCTGGTCAAAAATCCAAGGTGGCAACACATCAAATGTCAACATTGTGAACTGTCAAATAGTAACCCCATTCCATTCCCCAGAATCAAACAATTAGCAATCTACCCACTGTACAACAATATAAGGTATTCTTTTTCTTTTAAACCTTCGTCGTTTTTTACATCAGCACTTTTTAGGCATCAGTTTTGGCCACTTTATTACTAAACATACAGGTTCCTTAAGAATTAAAGAGAAAATTTAGAATAATAATTTGAAATAGCTTTCGCTCACGTATATCAAAAAAACAAAAACAAGAACCGTATAGTAAGTTTAAGTTCAAGCCCAAGCCAATATTGAAGATAATCAAATTATAATAATAAAATGAATTCTTATGGATTCCAATGAGAAAATCGTCAACATTAGCCAGTGCCAGCCGGTGTGATGGTTGAAACCGCTTCAAATGCCTACAGAATAAATATAAATTAAACCAAGGTTCATCAAATACAATCAAATATTTTTAACTAATATAAAGTATCATTCCTCCATTTCTGAATATACTCATTCTTTCTACACTCGCGAGTAGCGAAATATTCTGGATATTGAGCTTTCTCCAGCGGATGCCAATAATCCAAAATCCAATCGGGAGGTGTCACAACGCGCTCGAACGCGACACCGCCAGCAAGACCAATAGATCTTGGAACTAGAACAAAAAATAAAATGTATAATATTATTTTGGGTATTCATACTCGTATATCTAATTTTACAGATTATTGTTTATTTTTTAATTTTATGTAATTTTTATTTAATTTTTCTGATACCCAAAGAAAGCACTAATTGTTCTGTTTGATGAGGTGATGAAGAAACAACACAAAATAATAAGAAGCAATAACTTTACATACGTTTCTTTCGTACGCACTATGCATAGTCAAATTCTGAAAGGAAATCGTGTTCATTACACTATTTATAACTCGAGACCAGCTGAACCGATTTAGCTCAAAAATTGGTAGAGAGGTAGTTTACAACCAGGATACTTTTCTCCCGGATATATCATGGCAACGGGAAATGGAACGCGGGTGGAACTGAGGGGCGTAGAAAAATAATTTAAAGATGAATATAACATACATTTCTGTGGTGGAAAAGGATACTTCTTCATAAACACCTCATTTTCCCCAACCCGTAGTAAACGTCGTTGTTCCTTAGGATCACTAACGCATCTGTTATCCTCAAATTGTTTTCTCAATAAAACTTGGTGGTATCGAATAATGAATCTAAAATTAAGAATATGAAAAAAATATCATTCGGCACTACTGTAATTATGAATTATATTCAAATTTGACTTTTGAAATTGCACTAATTATCGATATTCACGTTTGTAATCATTTACAAATATTCTATTAATTCTTTGTTATCCATTATTGTATTATTACAAAAATAGTAGATTACTACAAAAGTAGATGTGGACTGAAGAACCACGGGTTATAGCTCGCGGAATATTTGTAAGAATATCTTGCGAGGAACCTATATCATTAAAAATGTTGAAGCCATTACCTTGCAACATAATATGACTCGATGAGTCTGCAAGCTGTTTTATAAAGTGTGCATACTTTCTGTGAATGAGTTCTCAATTCAGGAGCAAAAATCATATTTAATTATTCTGAAACATAAATTTATTACTTTTAAAAATTCAAATTTCAATGACGATTGAACCAAGATGATAATCGATATGTGGCTTTTTCTTTTAAATTACAAAATACAAAAGTTTGCATTAAGCCAGTTCTGAAAAACTGGTTTCTGTTACGATAAATTCGTAAGTATATTTTTGTATGTTCATTAGTAACGCGGAGACCTTCAAAAGGTATTTTTTGGATTTCCAAAATTATTAAGATACAGAGGAATATTTTCAAAAGAATATTATTGGGTAAACAAGTCTCCAAATATATACCCTGTTAAAAAAATCAAAACCTCAACTGTCAAAAGTAAAAATAGTCAAGTGTCAATGTGTTGTTTACGGAAACGGAATACAAAACCTAAGTGGTATTAAATCATAATAAATATAAATTTTCTGCATATTTACTAGATTTAATAACTAAAAGCAAACCATTAAATGATAAAAAACATGTTATGAAACACATTATGTTTATTTTGTTTTGAAACTAAAACAAAAATAACAATCATGTCGGACGCTTGGGAAGAAATCCAAGCGGTTAAAAGTAAAAGAAATAGCTTGAGAGAAAAGTTGGAAAAACGCAAGAAAGAGCGGCAAAGTATATTGGGATCTACTCTTATAAGCGACAAGAATGAAGGATCGCCAAGTAATAGGGAAAGGAGTGTGTCAAGCCCGGTATCGAAATCCGAAGGTAAATTACCTATTTATATTCTTAATATGTAAGTTAAACTTACTTAAAAAAGCGTCAGAGAAAATGAAACACTTCAACATTAGTTTCTATAACTTTTCAAAACATTTTCTATATTCTGTATTTAATTTTTGTGACTTATATTTGTATCAAAATTAATTACATGGTTTAGAAAACTTAATGAATAACTGATATAATTGCGTAACTACTTGCTTTATTCAATTGTACTTAAATTATCTAATATACTTCTATCAATGCATTAACTTAGAAAGTAGATTCAGTTAAGATTTAACCTGTTATTACAACAATAGCAGTTCATTTACAAAATACTGAATTTGGTAGAAACTGGCTAACAATTAAACTAAGTTGAATAAATTTTCAGCCTCACCCCAAGACAAGCCCAAACTACCCATCCCACCAGCCTCATTGGAAGTTCGGTTGCTTCAAGTGCTGTCAGACATGCAGCTGCAGCTACCAGCTACAGCCAGTGCTCTGCTCCCAGGTCTTGGAGATGTGGATACGGGCATTGTCGCCAGTTTGCTGCAGAAGTTTGCCACTCAGAAGTTGATTACGTAAGTACAACAATAGTACAATTTATAGAATGCATTTCCATCAAGAAGTGACAATACAGTCAAAATCATGTATACAACAGTATTGACAGTATTAATGACTCGCCTTGTTGGTCTAGTTGTTGCATCTTTGACTACAGATTGAGGTGTCTCGGGTTCAAATCCAAAAAAATTATTATTAGTTATTGTGATTTTCTGACAAAGAAATTTTAGTAACAGCCCTGAGTCTGGAAGTTGGCAGTGTTGAAACACCCCATGCGTCAGAGAGCATTTAAAGCCGTTGGTCCTGCACCTGATCTCTCTTAATTATGATTTATCTTAATCTTGTTTTTAAACATGTAAAAATAGGAAATGAGGAATTGTTAGAAGTTTACTAATTTTCATGATGTATTTCAAAATTTTATTGATATTTTGCACAAATATACCTGAGAAATGTTATGAAATGTTTCCTGTTTGTTAACAGTATAAAGGAAAGAACAGAAAGCACTACAGATGCAAGTATAGAAGTGGTCAGCGCTGAATCAGTGAGATTAGCAGCTGTCTTGGCAGCTTTGATGGAGGAACAGAATAATAGCAATAAGAGGAAAGGTTTGTTGAAAATTGTGTTTAAAAATAAAAACTTAGAAAATAAATTATTTACTTGTTTCATGATTTATAAAATTATAAATGTCTCCAAAATGTCATAATAATAGTTATAACCAATTCTTATGTGTTGTTTCTTGCAAATATTTGTAATATTAAGACCAAATGATTGGTGCAGTCTATAGTGCGTGAGGTTGTAGGTTCAATCACCGCGAGTATAAAATTATTATGTGCTGAACATTGTAATTTTCCACTGTCTGGATTCTTTTATCTATAGTATGTAGATATTTACAAGAAATAAGTATGTTAAAATATGTCTATCAGTTATCTTGTTTCCATAGTACAAAGTGCTTAGTTTGGGACATGGTGACATAGTGTAGGGTCCTAAAAAAATTAAAAAGTACTAAAGTTGTTTCTGAGAATAGGTTCATAAACCATAAGCCTGATTGTCTTATTTCATATAATTTTTCATGTCTTTTAGGTGACGGCACTGCAGAAGAAGGACCAAAAGTGAAAGTTTCTAAATCAAGTACTGATGAGAAAAAAGCTGGTAAAGGAGATACTGATATAATGGTAAATAATAATGGATATGTAAAGCCTGTGATAGAAATATTTACACGTAGATCCAAAGTCAGAGTACAAGCATTTACTTTCCTAATTGGCCTTGTTTGGGGTGTTTTTATCTTTAGAGTAACAAAATTAATATTTTTTTTTATGTAACACTGATCTGGAAGGTTGTCTCTACTGAGTGTTTAAATACAATGAAGAATAGTTTACAATTGCTAAGTGGTATCCATTTTATGACAGAATCACAGCCCCCCATTTGTACATATTAAGTCATTGTTACAACATGTTTTACTTATTAAGTTATTTATAAGCATCAATTTTTTAATTATGTAGCTGTGTTCTGTTATAAATAAACTTTTCTTTCTTTCTTTCTTTTTCTTTCTTTCTTTCAATTGTCTGAATTTAATGGAAAGTCCAAGAAACTGTCATGACATTATTATGAAGATATGACAATCTATTGAATTTTATTATTCACAAATAATAATCAATTAATCAATTTAATGAACATTTTCAGTCACTCCTAGCTATGCCATCAAGTAGAGAAAAGGCTGTCAAAAGAGTGGGAGAGGAAATTATGGATCTTTTGAGTAAACCCACTGCTAAGGAGAAGTCTCTTGCCGATAAGTTTAAAAGTCAAGGAGGTAGGAATACATTCATACATGTTTGTTATAACATGAGGATTTTTTTTGGTGTTTGAAAGTTATATACAGAAGTTTATAATCATTGTTTTTCTAGGTGAGCAGTATACATAATAAACAAATTAAATGCATGTACAGGGTTTATCTGTACTTGATCAAAAATAAAACATTTGTGCTTATTTAAAACTTCTAATTATCGGTAATCTTATGTGTAATGAGTTATGCGAGGTGCTACTAATGACCGTCGACAATAAACCGAATATAAAATGAATAATCGTATGAAATGTGTAAAATTGGCTCATATGTAGAAGCGCATGCTAAGCATTATATTGTACTTTGTTCGTACGCGCTTGCTCGTACACATATATTTGTGAATTTTTTAAAAATAATTTTTTAAAATAATTTAATAATTGCATAGATTCTGGTGTAGCAAGAATAAATCTAAGTTTGCTCTATTTTGATTTATGTGAAACTACAGTGATTATATACGAAATAACCTTAGATTATATTTATTTACTTTATATTAATTTACTGTAAATTAAGTAAAAAAAAATTGTACTTCATAGGAGCACAAGTAATGGAATTCTGCCCGCACGGTACGCGCGCGGAGTGCGTGCGCGCGTACAAGTCTCAAGAAACGGACACGCAGACAGACGGACAAAACTACGGCTGTAAGAAGCTACACTTCAAGAAGATCATACAGAGTCATACTGACGAAACGCTCGGGGACTGCTCGTTTTTGAACACATGCTTTCATATGGACACTTGCAAGTAATATTCGTTATTTATACTAGTCTACACAAATATTATAAAGAGGGAAACTTTGTTTGTTTGTAATGTATAGGCTCAAAAACTACTGGACCAATTTTAAAAATAATGAGTAACAGAGCAGTTAGTTTGTATATAAAAAGGAATTTATAAAAAATCTTTTAAAGTAGGATTAATTTTAAACTAATGGGTTAGCATGCAGCATCAGTAATCAACTTTCACTGATTTCGTAAATCTCCCGTTTCCGTGTGATTTTAGGGATAAAAACTATTCTATATGCCTTTTCCTGAGTTTCAAACTATCTTTGGGCAATATTTCATCCAAATTGGTTCAGTGGTTAAGGCCTGAAGAAGAGACTGACAGACAAAGTTACTTGCATGCATAATATTAAGTAAGGAAGTAAGAATCATAAAAAAGTATATATGTGTGTACGTACACAACTTAATTTTAAATATTATTCTTATAAAAATGTATTAATTAAATTTTCTAATCCCAAGGTATGTGCATTATGAAGTTGATAATGCAGACCCTAATGTGGCAGCAAGCAAAACCATGGAACAACCGACTAAAGCTGCTCAAAACGGTGAGTATTGTAATATTTATATTGAAAACTACCTATTCCCATACAATAAATTTAATAATAGTGAATATTAAATTCACATTAAATATTAAGCAGGTGTTACATTTTAAAATTTTTTATTATTATTATTACTTTCCTTTCCTAGACCTTAAGGTTGCCTTGTAGAAATCGCTTTATAGCGATAAGGTCGCCTATTGTACATTCCTAGTTTGTAATTTGATACTGTGTTATTTTATGCGCATATTATTTCAATAACGAGTAATATTTTTACAATCAAATCATGAAGAAGAATTAATCAATTCTTTTAATTAATTTATTTCTTTTATTTCTAGGTACAAGCGTAGTATCAGCTGTGAAACCAGATGGGGTTTTAACATTAACCCCACCTCAATGGATACAGTGTGACTTGAGATATCTTGATATGACATTTTTGGGTAAGATAACAAAATAATTTATACTTTAGTGACGTTCGTGTGTACGAAAAATTTTTATACACCAGATGTTAAGTTGAATGAAGACAAATACATCTGTAAAAACAGCATTCTAATCGGATCAGTATTTTTTTGTGATGCACACAAACATACAGACAGACAAAAAAAAAATATATATATATTATATATATATATAAAATTGTATAGAATATAGTGTAACATTAATAATTATATCTTTATATCTACGGAATACAGTGCAACATTAAGAATCATAAAATTATTGTGAAGGTAGAGGATAAAAAGCAGTGTT
>LQNK01002490.1:0-18467 GCA_001586405.1 Phoebis sennae | reverse complement strand
AAAAGCACTATAGACATGCGCATATAATTATGAGCGGTCCTGCGACCGTCATTTTTCTAAACTTTTGTCGTGCGCCTCTAAAAAATACAGAAATAAGTAGCCCACGCGTGCGAAGCCGCGTGCGGAAAGCTAGTTTTAAATATTATTGTTATCAAAATGTTTTAATTGAATTTTCTAATCCCAAGGTATGTGCATTATGAAGTTGACAATGCAGACCCTAATGTGGCAGCAAGCAAAACCATGGAACAACCGACTAAAGCTGCTCAAAACGGTGAGTTCTGTAATTTTTATATTAAAGGCTACCTATTCCCATACAATTTATTTAATAACAGAGCATATCAATATTAAATTCACATTAAAAATTAAGCGAGTGTTACATTTTAAATATTTTCATTATTATTATTACTTTCCTTTCCTAGACCGTAAGGTTGCTTGGTAGAAATCGCTTTACAGCGATAAGGTCGCCTATTGTACATTCCTAGTTTGTAATTTGATATTTGGTATTTTATGCACATATTATTTCAATAACGAGTTATTTTAAGAGTAATATTACAATCAAGTCATAGAGAAGAATTAATCAATTATTTTATTTTATTTCTAGGTACAAGTGTAGTATCAGCTGTGAAACCAGATGGCGTCTTAACATTAACCCCACCTCAGTGGATACAGTGTGACTTGAGATATCTTGATATGACATTTTTGGGTAAGATAACATAATAATTGTTATTTTAGAAACATTTGTTTGTACTAAAAAAATTTATACACCAGATGTTAAGTTGAATGAAGACAAATACATCTGTGAAAACTGCATTCGAATCGGATCAGTATTTTTCATGTGAAGCGCACAAACATACAGACAGATAAAAAAATTCTTACCACACTTTTGGGTTCTATATCGATGTAGCAACACTCCCCGCTAATTAATTTTTAAATATCTTTAAATACAGAATTTTCATTTCTACAGTTTTACTATATTTATTGTCGGCAACATTTTGTGATTTCATGTTTTAATATTGATTTGAAATGTATGTAATATTTGTATTTGTGAATAATTTCTAGTATGGATCCTGTTGTCTGAATTAAAGTGATTTTATTTTATTTTATTTATTTATTTTTATTTAGAAGTTTTGCCATCTTTCTATGCAAATGTCACTTGTTATTGACTTCACGACCCATCTAACCTCACTTTGCTAATAGTTGTTATGGCTAGCTGTGATTTGTTGTTAACTGACTAGTTCTATAATTGGCTAGTTGTGTATTCTAACAGTACAATTCTATTCGATTCGATTATAACAGTATAGAATTTAGTGTAACATTAATAATTATATCTACGGAATACAGTGCAACATTAATAATCATATTTACTAAATGTAAGTCGTACTTAACATAAAATTATTGTGAAGGTAGATGATAAAAAGCAGTGTTGGCAAATGGTATAAAAGATTGGTGTTGCTGTAGAATGGGGACAGTATTGTACGATAGCTTTAGGCTGTTACTATGCTCAAATAATGAAGCAAAAGGTATACACTATAACATGGGAAGGGAACAGTTTTATTTAGTGCCTAAAATAGCATCTTTGGACGTTGGAGAGGAGTATTGAAAGAAAGAAAGAAAGAAAAGTAATTTATTTTCAAAACACCACCAACAAAAAATAAAGTTACAAATAAAATAAAATAAAAAACAAGATTGAAAAAAGAATTGGCGGAGTTCTCAAAAAAGGATAACCACTCAGTCACACATGAGGTGGAAACCCCAAGACTGATTTTCAGTGGCTCCTATTTGAGATGTGCTGTCCGAAACTGATTTATACTAAAATAATAATAAATAACCAAAATAAACAACTAAATTAACTTAATATACCTATACAATCTACAATTTTTATTCCGTATGTACACTCCCAGATTTCCCAAATGCGTAACATAAGAAAAGATTTGTAATAATACATAGTAATAAATATGACAACATACAATAGTGATAAATACTTATGTTATAATAGATACTGATTTTTATGCATTAATGTTTAATATCATAATTATTTATAGGTAAATTCGCGGTAATAATGGCGGATCCACCGTGGGATATACACATGGAGCTACCGTACGGCACGATGTCGGACGACGAGATGAGATGCCTCGGCGTGCCACAGTTGCAAGACAGTGGACTCATCTTCCTTTGGGTCACTGGCAGGTAAACAACACAAAATGTATTTTTTTTTATTTATTATACAATTTCATTATCAAATAATTCATATTATTAACACGGGATTAAAGCCGACGGTTCCGGACCGTTTCGGAGGTCCTTCTTGAGGGCGAGTGTAATCATCCATCCCATCACTAATTATAACATTAATAATAAAAAAGTGAGTAAAACCGTGCACATTATAAATATTAAAACAATGTCTCGCTTATCGTTAAATAAATAAAACACAAAATGTGTGGGTAATTTTAAATTTATAAGGAACTACTTACTTCCTGCGCCTTTGCTAGAGGAAAAAATTCGGGATCTATAGATCAATAAGAATTATCCTACCACCTAATGCAGCTAACATATTGTGGAATCAAATTTAGAACACTCATGAAGACTCACTTAAGAACTATCATCTCAGTCATCCGTGACCACGCTCGGTGCAAAGTGTTCTGAACGTCAGGTTAATAATAATGTAAATAAACCGCTTTTAATCACTACATAGTATAAAACAAAGTCGCTTTTTCTGTCATGTGTCATGTTGTATGTCCCTATGAACGCTCAAATCTTTAAAACTACGCAACGGATTTTGATGCGGTTTTTTTTAATAGATAGAGTAACTCATGAGGAAGGTTTTTATCAGCATTGCACCCGTGCGAAGCCGGGGCGGGTCGCTAGTTTTTTATAAAACATTTATTTAGAAAAGTCCGTGAGGTCAATACTGCTATGTCCAGTCAAGTTAGCCCACTCACCCTAATATTCTTATGTGAATTTTGAGCTTCTTTGACATTTCTCTGTTTAATTAAATATGATTAATTTTAAAGGCTTTTGTTTTACAATTTACATTATTTATTTTTGAAACTTAGATAGATAATATTTTAACAGTTTAAACGCCTTTAATATATTTTCTTTGTATAATTTTCAGAGCAATGGAGCTAGGTCGAGAATGTCTTAAACTATGGGGCTATGAGCGCGTAGATGAACTGATCTGGGTGAAGACCAACCAGCTACAGAGGATCATCCGCACAGGCAGAACTGGTCACTGGCTCAACCACGGCAAGGAGCACTGCTTGGTAAGTGATTACATACCTTCAGAGCTTTGGAATAAGGTCGAGAATGGATGAACTGATCTGGGTGAAGACCAACCAGCTGCAGAGGATCATACGCACAGGCAGAACTGGTCACTGGCTCAACCACGGCAAGGAGCACTGCTTGGTAAGTGATTATATACCTTCAGAGCTTTGGAATAAGGTCGAGAATGGATGAACTGATCTGGGTGAAGACCAACCAGCTGCAGAGGATCATACGCACAGGCAGAACTGGTCACTGGCTCAACCACGGCAAGGAGCACTGCTTGGTAAGTGATTATATACCTTCAAAGCTGTGTAATAAGGTCGAGAATGGATGAACTGATCTGGGTGAAGACCAACCAGCTGCAGAGGATCATACGCACAGGCAGAACTGGTCACTGGCTCAACCACGGCAAGGAGCACTGCTTGGTAAGTGATTATATACCTTCAGTATTATATAATATGGTCGAAAATCCCTTAAAATGTGGGGTTACCTTGGCAAAGAACACTACTTGGTGAGTGATAATATACTTTTAAGTTAAGGGAATAAGGTTGATTTTGTCTCAAACAGTGCGGTACAATAACAAGAAGTACCATTCGGCTAAGTAATTATACACCTTCAGAGCTATGTAATAAGGTTGAAACTACCTTAAAATGGGGTTACCATTGCAATAGCACTACTTGCCCCAATGCCCAAAGCTATGGGTATCTATAGTATATTGATAAAAAAATTTAAACAGGTACATATGTATTGTTTCCAGGTGGGGATGAAAGGCAACCCGGAGAATCTGAACAGGGGCCTAGACTGTGACGTCATAGTAGCCGAAGTTAGAGCAACCTCCCACAAACCAGACGAAATATACGGTATTATAGGTATGTGGAATTTTTTTCTTATTATAGTCATAATATAATAGCAACCCGCCCCGGCTTCGCACGTGAATATATGCATGTTATATACATATAAATCTCCCTCTTGAATCACTCTATTTAAAAAACTGTGTTGTGTACAAAATTTCATCCAAATTAAATCAGCGGTTTAGGAGTGAAGAAGAAACACACAAAGATACTTTTGCATTTATAATATTAAGTAAGGATTCCAAACGGTTCAGTGGTTTAGTCGTGAAGAAAAGTCAGACAGACAGAGTTACCTTTTACCGCATTTATAATATAAGTAAAGATAAATCCAATGTAACTGGTGAAATGTTGAGTAAAAACAACAAACTGTTTTAAATGGTTTTTTTTTCTTTCAGAGAGGCTAAGTCCCGGCACGAGGAAAATAGAATTATTCGGCCGACCTCATAATGTACAACCTAATTGGTAAGCATTCAATTTTACTTAAAAAAATATAGAATACATTGATTTAACCAATTTCTAAAATGCTAGGTAAGTTACAAAGAAAGGCAGCAAACCAGTACTAAATTTTTTAAATTAAATATTAGAAAATGCAATGTATCTAAATATATAAAAATAATTCGAACCTTTCTCTTCAGAAAAGTTGCCTTATATCTCTATATGTTTACATTACAAAAATTACTATTTTTTTTAGAAATTTATTATCATTGGTGCAGATATATTGTTAAATTTTATTGATAAAAAACTCTTGTTGTTAAGCATTTATTAGAAGATGCGTTTATAATTTTGATGTTTTATATAGGATTTTGATTATAATTAAATAAAATACAGGATAACCCTCGGCAACCAAGTAGACGGAGTACGCCTCGTGGACCCAGAATTAATAGCAGCGTTCAAAAAACGCTATCCTGACGGAAACTGCATGGCCCCTCCACCACCAGACCCCGGCCTGGCTTAGAATCTAGTCTTAATAAATGATTTAAATTATGATTGTGTTTGATTGATAATAATTAGCATATATGGTTTTTTTTCTGAGAGATGTGTCACAAATTGTGGGGTGATATCTTTATGTATCAATTGTTTCATGACTATTCAGGTTTTTGGCTGCGATTATGTTCATTAATCAGCCGTGAAAGTGAATAAAAAAATAAGTATAAGAATACTAAAAATACTGATCAAGTATTTCATAAAAGTTGAAGAAATATAAAATGTTTGACTATACTACTATACGATAAACTATATTTTGTTCTATATGAATAAATTATAAATATTTTATGAAAATAAAACGAATTTGTAACTGACACGCTTTTTATTTTCCCACAAAAATTTACAAAACTTCAACCTGACATTGACATTACATTCTATGGTCGAAAAGCGGCAGTTGAGTGCGTCGACCCTTGGGTGAGCTCGGCCGTTGATTGAAGAAATTTCTAGATGGACTTCCGCGCTCCTTCGAACTGTAAATATATTTTTTTGTTATTTTACTTTTTGTTTTAAAGTCCTAAATATTTTTATGTATCTATTTGCTAACCGAGTTTCACGTAGGACTCATAAAAACGTATACAGGGAAAGCCTTTAAAACTAGAACAAATAAGTTTTGATACGTATAACGTAAACTATTGCCCATACAAGGATTTATGTAGTAATATACCATAAGTTCTGCAAATCGTTGAATATTCGTTTGCTACGATGCCTAAAAATAAATCAATCAATATTATCGTGATCTACAAATAATTTTTATTACAATTTCAATGTTACGAAGTAATGAAATAAATTCATAGACAATCTTATGAATCCATACCTAAATTCTTGAATAGGGGCCGATCCTGACTTCATACCCGTACTACTGGTTCTTGAGAGAACGTTACGTATACTAGTTTTCTCCTTTGGGGTAAGGCTTTGGAAAAAAATATAAAAAATGAAAAAAAAAACAAGAATGCTACCCAAA
The DNA here is from genome assembly GCA_001586405.1 of Phoebis sennae. Taxonomy (NCBI): domain Eukaryota; kingdom Metazoa; phylum Arthropoda; class Insecta; order Lepidoptera; family Pieridae; genus Phoebis; species Phoebis sennae. The sequence goes on along the minus strand of LQNK01002490.1, from coordinate 12,413 downwards.
TGACGATATAAAGAAATTAACAGACCTTGTTTTGCCGTGAAAATTCATTTTGTCCGTGTTCAATGTTTCCCGGAAACGCCGTTGGAACTAAAACATATTAAATATTAATATTGCACAAGATTCCAACGCTCAATTTATAGGGGAATAGGCTTCTGTTCAATCGCCAATCTCCATCCAAATCGCCATCGCCACGCCATCTACTTTAAAATGCAAAAGGCGACAGTCCTTTGAGTAATAAATGTTCATTGTCTTTTCATTTTATTTATTTACGTACCCGCAATCTACAAATCAAACTTTTTAAATTATTCCTGCATGGATTTTGATAAGTTGCATAATCTAAATTATTTCTTGCTATAAGGTTGATAATTATTCGAAATGTTACCTTAATGCTATTAAGCATATCTCCTTGTGTGGCCAACGGTCGCTCATCGGATCGCACCGACGGCGCCTGCCGCGCTGCCGGCGCGTCTCGCCTCGCACCAAGCGACGCCGCGCCAATTGAACTGTCTCTAGGTCCTGATACTGATAAAATAGGACCAAGCTAGCATTGAATCCTCAATATTATTACTCCCGATACATGGGAAGAGAAGCCACTGCTATTATAATTCTTGTTAATATACTACTACTTCCACATATTGGTATCGGGCGTTTCGTACGGAACACATTTTCTTTAGATATACAAATAAAGAATCCAATACTTTAAATGAAAATCCGCTGATGCCTAGCTTTAGTAGGTGGCTAATGGCCATGCTAGGGCAACTTGAGTTAGTGTTAATTTAGAAAAAAAAATGTTATAATACTAAGGGATTACACTTCTTGACATAAACTTATAAAATAAATAAGCTCTATGTTGTATAAACATTATAAAACAACAGTTTGATATTCATATTTTTATTTATTTCATCTATAACTACATCACATTTCCATGACTTATATTTTATGCTAAAAATAAGTTTGTACCTGCACTTAGAATAATATACATTTTTATATAATGCAGAATATTTAAATTCATTTCTTCATAATTTATCACACATAGTATGAAATTTGACACACAAAATGACACACAACATGAACAAGATTTAAAATTTTATATCAATATATTTGGAAGCTGAAAAAAGGACTTAAGTGAAAATTGTATTATAATTTTTAATCTCTGCTCTTTTCTGCTGCCATATAATCATAAACTTTTTCCCATACAACTATTTCTTAATAATTATCAAAAAGCTTAATAATTTAACGTGCAGATAACTAGAGTGAATAATTTTATTAAGGAAATTGTCAAAACCAAAATGTTTAACAAAGTTGTTAAGGAGCAGACATTACGCTATTTTATAATTTCAAAGAATATCAATATTTTAATGAGGTATTCATATAATTCAACTAAATAACAACTAATAAATTAACTATATTTGTTCTATATTAATTTATTGCTTCAACTATTCCTAATAGCATTCAAAATTGATGTGACAGACTTGATAATAATTTAGATAGAAGAATATCCCAAAAGCAACTTTAAACAATTAAGCCTACATTTACAAGCACCAATGTAGCCAAAACATAACCTTTTGGCAAAAAAATGTTATGCTTTTCTCAAGGTATTCTTCTTTTTGTTAATTTCAGTAATTTATGAAACACTCTTCATCTTAGACTTTTCTTTTTCTTCATTTCTGTCATCAGTTGCACTTTTCTTTCCCTCTATTTTTCCAATTGATTGCTCCATTAACCGTTTCCTCATAGTTGACGGACCTGCAAATCTTGCATTACTAGTTTTAGTTTCGGGAACATAAATTTCAAATGTTTTAAAATATTTAAGTATGTTTTCAACATCAGATTCCTTTAATTTATATTCAAACGCTATTTTAGCTGCACTCGCCTCTTCAGGGTTTAACTGGTGTGATGAAATGTATTCGATAGCTTGTCGTAAAGTCGTCTTTCCATAAGGTATTGTTTCAGGTTCCTTTAGACCAAAATCGAAATCTTCTAAAGGCCTTCTATCTTTTGGTAAAGGTCGATCAGGATTCTCTTCTCGTTTCTTGCGAGTAATGTCATCTTCAGGCGTCCCAGTGGATGTTACATAAACATCTTTTAATCTTTCGTCTAGATCCAGGTCCTTTCTAACCATTTTATCATCAATATCAGGTATCACTTCTTGTACTCTTTGCAAATCTTCGACGTTAGAAGGATACTTTGGCGCCACTTCAGGTTTTTCTTTCGATATTACCCGGTGAGCTCTGTTTTCGATGTTGAAGGCTTTTATGGGCCGCAGCGCCCTTGATACTAAAGCACCCATCTCAGGTGGCGTTAGTATTTGTTATGATACTAATATTATATATTTGAATCAATGTTTAACATTATTTTCAGAAATATTGACGGTCTCAAAATACTTTTGAGGTTGTTTCACAATAACTAATGGAAAATGTCAATGCACAACTGACAACTGAATTTGACAACGAAAACACTTCTATTTATAAAAATCAAATTGCCAGTAAAGTTAACCATAGACAAAAATTTTCATAAAATTAAGGATCGTATATATTAGAAAAATATTGAACGTTAATAAACGTTACTTTCTTTAGGTACTTACATTTAAGTCTTGATAATGCTTCTTTTAATGCTGATTTTGAATCCCGTGTTAGAATCTTTTCTGTAGTAGATGATGGAGGTAATGTATTAGTAGCACGGCTTTGCTCATTTGCATACCGCATCGGCGATGGACTTGGACTTCGACCAAGACGACGTCTACCTTGTGTTTGGGATGGATATTTGGTTGCTATGCAAAATTAAGTATAATTTAAGAAGTGTATATTTTTTTTACAGTATCTTGATTAAATATAAAAGAAATAAGCATATTTATTAAGTTACCTGTAGCGGATGGCGTCATTTTTGAAACATCACTAGTTCCCAAACGATCATTATATAAATTCGAAAGTCTAAATGAATATTGTGGAGTAACCGTTAACGCTGAATTTAAGTTCTTATTTTTTTGTTCACTATAAATACTACTTCGCATTAAAAAGTTCTGTAAAAGGAAAACTCTCTATATTACGTTTTAGCCAATTATCTAAAATGAAAAAACGAATGAAATTTAGTTTTATAAACAAAAGTTACCTTAGCATCGGTCACGTTATTCATGATTGGACCTTCAGAAGTGCGAAATGTTGGTACTGGACTATACGCAGACGTATTTTTACTTGAATCCTAAATTTTAGAATAAAGACGTTAATTAGCGACTAAAATTTAGCGTGAATATATAATGTTTTCAAAATACCAATAACGATTATCTTTTATTCATACATTTGTTTTAGCACCGTATCTTCCTTGTGATCTAGCTGTATTGCTACGCGATGAAGTTCGAGACCCTCGTGGTTCACCAGCCCCACTGCCACGTCTTGATCCAAGTTGATCGCTTAAATTCAAAAACGTAAATAAATATTCAAAATTCACAATTTAAATATTACAACTTTAACAATGTTGCACCTACCCTTTTTGCGATACCTTCGGTGAGTTAACTTTCACATTCCAGTCGAATTTCTTTTCGGGCGTTTTATGAAAAGCTGTCGCCAAAAAGAACATTTATACATTCAAACGAATTTTAATCAATCAAATGTATCACAAGTATTATGTATGATTTTATTTGATTGGATTCAAAATATTTTGTTTCGTAGCAAAAATATTTTAAAAATACTAACCGCATCTAATAATCTACAACATTTATAAGAGTTACATCGATTTGGGGTTACTTTTGCGCAACGAACTGCCAACATCCAAAGATTATCATTGATAACTCTCATACACGACTGACAATTAAAAAGTATCTTCCACAATGACCTATTTTCGTTACATCGCATTCCGCCCTCTTCATTCTCGGTAATTGTACTATTTTTAATTATGCATCCTTTTAATTGAGTTTGCGGCTCTTTAGGCTGAATAGTTAAATCACAAGATGTTATGAATACTTCCTCATCCTCATTTTCAGATATCTCTAAATAAAAATTAGAAAATTATCGATTGTTGATACAAGACCTTTCTAATTGTTAAAAACAACACTGTTTTTATTCACACAATTTATCACAATTGGCAGTTCGTTACCGAAAGTCGGAAAGCATCATGTATTTCACTAAATAAGCAAACAAATACAAACAGTGCCATTTCCAACGATTATAAATAACACAATAAATCCACTGCATTGCTTTTATGGATTTGTTTAAAAAACGCCATATTATAAACAAAAACAAAAATCACACTGTCTGTATTTTTATTATTAATCTCACCAACCTTCCCTATTTTTTGATGCTTGAGGGCGTGGTGGCGGTGAAGCCTCAGAGCGTGGTTGTGGTGTTGAACGTGGAGGTGATGGGGATTTACTAAACACCACCGGTTTTTGTCTATGAGTCTTTTCAGCGATTGAGTAAACCCCAAATTCGTGTGTTGGTATTTTATTAATATCGTCGTACATTCGCTTTCTGTCGAGCATTTTTTAAATGTATAAGATACGAAATGTCGAACGAAAAGTATTGTCAATTGTTTATAATGTCTTCACCTGTTTACCTATATAAATTGCCTTGTTTCAGTAGCCATGCTTCAAGATCTTCTAACCATTCCTGTAAAAGTATTATGTACATCTGATTGATAGTGTTATTTGGGGTTATATAAGTTTCATTGACGTGCTTACCTGTTGCTGACCAATAACGGAGCCCGGTCGACATATCCTCATCCAAGCAATAGCTTCATGAGCGGACATACGATAGTGTTTGATGAGATAGCAACCAATCAGGGATCCAGTGCGACCTAAACCTGCCTAAACAATTTAATCATCAAAATTCAATTATTAATCAATGAATAAAACACTAATTTACACACCAAAATAAAATATACAAATCAATTGGGCTAAATGGAAATGCACAAATTGCAGCTTTATGGCTATTGAGCCATCTCATCCATTGTGCATTAAAATTGCATTTTAATTCAAAATTATATGTATAATACTTTACGTTATATAATACTTTTTCCATTTTATCACAGTAATGTACAACCTTACAGTGGACAGCTATAGCCGAATCGGATTCTTCACTGATTTGTAAAAACTTCATCAATATATGACGAGGAGGACATGTCCCATCGGGAAAGAATAAGTCGTAATGCGTAATGCCCACACTACTAAAACTAAAAATAATCACATGAGTCATAACAACATAATAGTCGCTTGATTATAAACACATTCTCATCAAATAAAAATCGAAATACTCTTACACATTTCCATCATACAGCTTCTTATTCAATCGAATTACAATTCTGACGTTATTTTCCATGAAATAGCTGATATACATTTCTGGGGGATGGTACAACGAAACGCTATAATCGACTGGTCCGATGAATGCTAGATATTTACCTAAAATTTCATGTCATTGCCCATAAATTATAACTTATACATTATATTAATGAGGCTAATTATTGATATTGGAGTTACCAGGTACAATCCAATTAAGGTCACCACCCTGTATTTTGTCCAATCTATCGTATTCCTCATAGTTAAAATCTTGAAAATTGAAAAAACCCAAGTCCCGAGCTTTCACTATTGCTTGAAGACAGTCTAATAAAGATATAGTGTAACGGGAGTCACCCTGGGTTGCATCTTGAAAAGGTCTGTAATTTGTTTATGTGTTACGGTACCACGTCACAACCTTGATATCTTAGCTTAATATTTTTTTGTAAGATACCTGTAATTCTGTCCATGAACAAGTAATGGTTTTAGAGCGTCCTTTGGGGGAAGGCTTAGGTACAAAACACCATAGCATCCTAAAAGAAATGCTGCATTCGCTTTCTTCATAGGATTAATTGATGTATAGTGAACTATTATCTGCTTATTTAAATATTCTTTTAGTTTATCGTTCAGTATTTTACAGTATTTATATACACATCCTAAGTTTAAGGGTCCAAAGTCTGAGTAATAATTTTCATAAATTAATTGGCTGTCGATACAAAAATAATGAGCTTCGTTTGTACTTTTCAGTACTCTTCCTTGCCTAACGGTGGCAAAATAAAGCACATTTTTTATATATTCCGTAATAAATAGTATGTCAGGATTTCGTGTCATCCTCTTGAAGTTAGGTTAGAGTATATTTTATAATAATATATAAACATTTTCTACTCGTACATATAACTATAATTAAAAATATATCACAATGTTTTAAAAAAGTCTATAACACAAATGGTAATAATTTTTTACAAAATAAGTAAAAATAATACTGTAAACACAAAATCAGCACAAACTAAATGACACAAGTACTAATATTGTTTTAAATTTACCGCGTACAATTTCTGCTTGTTGTATGCCAGTTTTGTAACCAGAGACAATCAATAACAGATAGGTAAATGGCAATAACTTTAATGTCACTTGTCAATTTCTAGTGTTTACAAAAAATGGCAACCCCAGTCTTTTTCCGGTGCGCAAGGTAAAGTGTCAAAGTGATCATTGTGAAATTTTTTGAATCAAAGAATATTTTATAAATCTTTCAACTAATTGTGCTTTATAATAGTGAACCAATATGTTGCAAACTTATTCAGCGTGTTTTATTTTATATTTCAGGCAAAATAAGTGCATAAAACCATGGCTGATGTCGATGTGTAAGTGTTGTTTTTATGGTCTCTAAAATAGGAAAATGTATATTAAAAGCTATTAAAACTCTTAATTCTGTAACAATTTAAGTACCCAAATGTGTATAATTTACAAATTTCGCGTAGATTCATACAAAAGTAGCATATAAACAAATCAACATAACCTAAACTTTCGCATGTTTTCAACTTGTACTTTTCCTGTTCTTACTCTATAAATGATGTTTGATTTGTAGTGAAGTACCAAGCAACCCCGTGTTGAGCGGTGGTGCGATGGACGTGAACACAGCCCTCCAGGAAGTCCTCAAGACCGCCCTGATCCACGGTGGCCTCGTACATGGTCTCCATGAAGCAGCCAAAGCTCTCGACAAGTATGTATTCCGTTAAATATGTTCAGTCTATAATTTTAATTTTCTGTACCTTGATACGCAAAGTAACTCTAAATAATTATTTTCAAGTTTGTGTAAGTTGTAACTAAAATTTATAACAGCATTTCGGTCAGAGTATAGGAACTATGTTCATGTTACTATAGTTACTATTATAGGTATTATAAAATCTATACATGGTATTTAAACCATGAACCTGTTTCACTTCCTGTTTGAAAAATCTGATAACACTTAATAACTTTACCTATACATAATTATAAAATCAATGCAACTTTCATTCAATGTTGTTAGGCTAAGGAGCTCAAAACAATATTCACTAGGTTAACTTCTGTTCTAGATGTGAATCTAGTGGAAATGTCAGCCATGTGATTCATGGTTGTCTCTATCCTTAGCCGATATAGACGCACACACATAGTACCACAGTTCTGGGAATCTCTAGATTGTGGCCTCCCACATGTGCTACAAATATTATCAACTGTTTATTCTGAAGTATATTTTATTATATCAGAATCTTCAGTACTAGGTCTAAAACAGGTGTTTTATACCATTATATGAATATTTCCTGTAATGAGAAGCAATACAGTTAGCTATTTATCAAGCCGCACTTTCAATCAATATGAACTAATAAATCTTTTACTTCTTCTAAACAATTACATTTTTATCTTGCAAATCATGTAGAAATATTTTACAAAATAGTATTTCTTAAAATAATTGGAACAATTTTTCTAATCCAATAGTGTACATTTATAAAAAACAAAATATGCACTTCATAATACCAGTAAAGGTAATTAAAATTCATGTTCAACCCTATTTTGTTGTTAATCATGTCCTAAAAACATTTTCAAATTCACCTAAATAGGAGGCAAGCTGTGCTCTGCGTGCTGGCTGAGAACTGCGACGAGGATGCCTACAAGAAACTAGTCCAGGCCCTATGCAATGAACATCAGATTCCCCTTGTAAAGGTAAATATTTACAATTTAATATAGGAAAAATCAGTGAAATACAGATAAAGTTAAAAATAAAAACTACCCATGACATACTTTTTTTCATCAAAAAATAAAAATTAAAGATTAACTTATGCTACTTAAGGAGATGCACAAATTTATTTATACCATAGACTAGAGAGTTAGAGTAAGATTTGGGCTGGTATCCGCAACTCGACGGCTTACGCGCCTATTTTGCGTGTGGGTGGGAATGATCCCATTCGTGCCAACCCAGCTCCACCAGGAAGCCGATAAGGCCCTTGATGATATATGACCATAGACTAGAGAAAAATTACCATTTAAGAAGGCAGAATTGTGAATTGTATCAGACTACTTATAATCTTTATTTCCAAGGACAACAAATTTAGAAATTATTAAAACATTGCTCTACACGAGTCTATCTTAGCTCTGTGGCAAGACAGATTTACAAGAGCATATATTGAACTGTGTGCCCCTATGGTGACCCGCACTATGCAGAGTCAACTTTCCTAGCATCCAGACATTTTTTTATCATAATTATTGAACATTTCTATAGATAATCATTAAAAACTTAATCCTTTTCATGACTAGTAATTGTAACATGTTCATACGAATAATTTTAATGTGGGTTTATAATTAAGGATATTTCTGTTACAATTAATATTATTATTTTTACTGATAACAGATATTATTTGACATAAATTTGTCTATGAAATTTAATATACTTATTAAGATGTTGGTACAGTGAGAGTGTTCTTGGGCTAAAAAGAATTAACTATTGTACAAACTTATATTATAAGAAAATGCATATAGAAAATAATATATAATTTTTGCTAAAAAAAACAATTGTTAACCAGGTTGACAACAACAAGAAGCTCGGTGAATGGGCTGGATTATGCAAAATCGACAAAGACGGCAAGGCCAGGAAAATCGTTGGCTGCTCCTGCGTAGTGATCAAAGTAAGTAATAATAAAGTTTTTAAAATTTACATGAATATAAAATAGTCATGTCATTTTGCCGAGTTTTATGAAACACAAGACAAAAATTGAGCAGTTATCACAGCACATTTGAATATTTAAGCAGTTTCAAATATTCTTTTTCCCATTTGGAGGCTTTCTTAAAATAACACTCTTTTGTATTAAAAATGATTAAGTTAACATCAAAAATCAAAGTTTTTATGTCTATATCCTTGACATATCTCTAAAATATTTACAAGAAAAAAATACTTTTGAAACTTGTAATATTAATTCCATATATTTGCGCTATGCACGAACACAGATAATTCTCTGTGGGTTATTTGTGCAAAAGCGGCGCTAGATGAACCGGGCGCCCCTATGGTGTCCGTGCATTTACACACGGACTACCTTCTTATCGCTCGTACAATTTTACATGATATTCATTTTATATACATAAAATGTTATATGGAAAAATAGATAATCTATTTATCGAAATATGAAGCTCTCACTTCGTGATCGCATTACGCGTAAATTAATTCACACGACGACAATTATATCACTACATAGTATAAAACAAAGCCGCTTTTTCTGTCATGTGTCATGTTGTATGTCCCTATGAACGCTCAAATCTTTAAAACTACGCAACGGATTTTGATGCGGTTTTTTTTAATAGATAGAGTAACTCATGAGGAAGGTTTTTATCAGCATTGCACCCGTGCGAAGCCGGGGCGGGTCGCTAGTTATAAACATATAATTAAATTTTTATTTGTTACTTTTCAGGACTTCGGTGAAGAAACTCCCGCGTTAGATGTGCTGAAGGACTACTTGAAGTCATCAAGCTAATCTTTAGGTGTAATGATATAAATAAAACCCAAAAAAATATTACACTCGTTTTATTTCATATATAATAAATTAAATTAAGCTAAATAAAATTACATGCAAAGTTTGGCGAATTGATCGCAAAGCTCCTTGTGTTTCGGCCACTGCTGCACCTGGCACTCCCTAAAAAATATAATTGAATAAAATAGGGCTTGATATTTAACTTCTATATTCTAAAATAATATATCTCTTATAGTTTATGTATCCTTTAAATATTTAATAGAAGGGAAAGTACACCAAATATAAATTAGTACAATTTATGTTTACAAGGTCAATGTTACTAGAAAATGCATTTAGAACCTCCTGTATTTTTGTGATTACTACAAAATACACGCACCGCGTTTATTTAGCAACAATTTGACTTATATTTTTGAAGCCACAACTTGTGCCGTAGCACTAGCAACATTGCCGTAAGTGTTGCCCTCGCAATCATCAATTTACCCATCTTTTACATAAAAACATTTTCATACCTGCCACAATACCATTCAGTCTTGCATCGAGAACATTTCTTGCTAGCTTTATCCCCACATTTCGCGCACTTTGCCCCACCACTATCGAGAGCCAGGGCGGTGTCACTTGTATACGATTCAAGAAGTTTTTTCGCCATATTCTTTGTTTCTTCAGAACCATCCATACGGAAATGCGCGAGTTGAGCTTTTGCAATGGATTTTGTACGCTTGTGAACTTCTTTCAGATAAGCATTTTTTATCTATACAAACATTTGTTTCAATTACTTAACACATTTATCCATTAAGAAGAACAATTTGAAATAACTTTACATTGTTATTAAACTATTTTTACCTGAGGAACTACTTCAATCAAAGTACAACCAGGGTTTTTAACACCATTTGAACGATTATGCAAACTGGAATAATCACCAACAGCCAGCCTACACAAAAACATCTTGAGATCGCCTAACGGTGGAACTTGGTCTAACATAGCATCAGTTATCTTCGCTTGCAACTGAAAATGAACAAGTTATTTTAAAAGATTACATTGAAATATTGTATATTTTCCTCAGAGATTTTAGAAAAACAATTCACAGAACAAAACGAAGCCCGGCGGCACTCATCAATGGTGTAATGATGCTGAAGACGAGGTTCCAATAGCAGTTGACGGAGGCACAACCACAACTGGGCTTCACTGCGGTGGAGTTGAGATAGGTCCTCTGAAGTTGGCTTAGACCAACGGCCGACTGAAAAGAAGAAAACCATGATGTTGTTGAATAATGAAATGTGAGATAGGATTGAGGAAATGGTTCCGTGGTTAGTTACAGCCGAGAGGTCCTGGGTTTCATCCCCGGTGGAGACGTATATAGGGGCATATAGTAGGCTGTATCTACTTGTCTATAAATAAAAAAAAGTAGAGGCATACGGATTACACAGGGGACACGGAACTTCACTTTTATTGACGATGCTTTAAAACAAGCATAATACCTTGACAAATTAAGTCGATACCTAAATACCAATTTATGAGCTTTTATATAAAAAATTAGCTGTGGGAAATGGATAGAAAAAATATAAATCTAATCGCTTCACCCTTCAGTGTAACGAAATAACTTACAATTGAACATTTGCATTTCCCCTGAATCGCCGACCTTCTTCCACGGTTGCAAATTTATCAGATGACAGAGTATAGAGGGCACATCATACGTTTTATACAAGTTCGTTGATATGGATGCTCCAACACCCGCCACCTCCATGTGCTCAGCCAAATAACTATGAAATACAGTATTACTAACCAATAAATGAAACTCACTCACATAAATACAACTTATACATACTTTTTTGTAAATGCATGATATTATAAATAAATTAAATGTACAATGTTGGTCACATTATTATTTTCTACTCTTGGGGATCGAACTCACACTCTCTGGCACAATATACCAATGCTGCATCCACTGCGTAAATCGGATCGTCAAAAAGCCAAAGCAATATGAGGTGTTGGAAATATTAATAAATTCTTTAAAAGTGCTCAAGTTCTTACCGAACAATGGAAATGCATCGCATGCTGATATCGAATTGGAGATCACGTCTTTGTCTCTCCAATTCCTCAGCAGTTGTTTCATTCTCTATTTCCTTTGCAGTTTGCGGTTTTAAGTAACCATTGCTATATTCAAATGAAGGAGTTTGTAATTATTTTATAATCATATATTTTAATTTCGAAATAAAATATAGGTATAAAATACTCACTTTATAAGTGCAATAAGGGCAGTTAGTTGATCGACAGCATAATGTAGTAAGTCTATAACAACTTCGGATATGCATTGTGCACCATCTTCGTGGAAAAGTACAGTTTCTAGCAACCCTACAGCTGCCGCTTCATGATATAACTGCAAGAAATTAGTTTGAACGGAACAATTTATTTTATAATATATTTTGTGATTATTTTAGTAAAGATTTGTGTAATGATTTTAATAAAACATACCACCATGTATATAGCGAACGTATTTTCAGGAGCAGGTTCTAATTTCATAATTTGAGGGTATATTTTTGTCCGCCATACTTGGATACAAATTGCTTCGTGTATCAATGCCGGTAGCTGGAACGAAGTTATAGAGAGTTTTACCAGATAATAAAACTTACCTATTATTTTTTCTTCAATATCCGGAATCC
>LQNK01002489.1:142917-166179 GCA_001586405.1 Phoebis sennae | reverse complement strand
ACAAATTTTCAGCCGATTGTCTCCCAATTTGAGGTGAAACCCTAATTTACCTGTCATATACATTTTAAAAATATTTGATCATACTTATTTTATGACACACGCATTAATAATAATGATGTTTGCTGAAAATTTGTTCATTACTAATATAACAGAAAGTGGAAATGAATGAATTTGACGTAGATATTTAAAATTGAAGTAATTGAACAATAATAAAACGACGGAACCATTATATAAATCAAAAATATTCTACTTAGGTACCTTTTCTTTCTTTGAAATTTCTAGCAATTCCTGAAACTCATTTAAGCAAATAATTCCGAAAGGAATAAGGTGCTTGGCTAAGTTCCCAAAAAATTTAACTTCTAAGACTTTTAAATTGTTTGTAATTAGCATAATTTTATGGATAAGTAAGTTTAAAATAGGTATTCTTTTTTACAGAATGGGCTCATAGAGCGGCTGCGTGTTAGTGAACGAGACCAAAGATCTGAGAAAAACTTACGTGTGATGGTGTCTTTCTTCATTATAGCCTGCGTGACCCTTTTCCTTTTGCGCTTCCTGTGTATCTACGATAATATTTGATGGATTTTTGCTACGTTTCAAAATACATCCAAATTTTAACGTTTTTTTTCCCATAGTCATAATCCACAAATCCAATGTAGTCCCTAATAAAGGACATTTACTACATATTATTACAATAGAATAAGTATCTTGTGTTTTTTCAGTCATTTAAATCGCACAAATGCATAAGCACCTACTACCTTCTTATAAAATATTTTTTTCCGGTACAATATAACAAAGAAATAAACCTATTTATTTATTTACTGATTAAATAAATTAATTAATTAATAGCCAATTTACAAATAGCTCAACGCCAAAATATCGATACTTTTAGCGATAATGTTGCTATGTGTACATTTTTATTTATATTTCCACTTGAAAAACAAAAATTTGTCTGTACTTGCTAATTGATATATAACGCACTTAACTATTAAAGAAACTGTTCACATAAAATGAAAAATAATGGCATATTATACTGCTTACAGTGCCGTTTGTCATCGCACCGCACTGTTATGAAAATCAGTACAGTAACATTTTTGCTTTGTGAATAGTAAACAGAGAATGGACATCTTTCCTGGGTCGAATGCAAATACTTATTACCTAATAACAAATATTTATTACCTACAATCTTTGCCTATATATTATATACAGCCAAATCATTGGCGTTATACTTTAAATTGTTGCAATTTTAAACACAAAAGTATTACGCATATTAGTATGATAAGTTTAGAAAATAGTTTATTTGCATCGGCGTGCTATTACATTACATAAAATTTACCTAAAAATTAAGTATTTATTTATAATTTTAATAAAACAATAAATAAAGAATATGGCAAAACTCAATTATCTGTTTTATCTCTTTGTGAAATCTATCAAGAACCCTTTGCGATGCAATGTTGTGTGTCAATCATACCGCAACTGGACGGAATTTTAAGGAATTTCGTATACAGATAAGTTATTAACTGAATTAGACGATAGGTTGCCTTTTATTATTAAAGCCGCAAATAGTATGGGAGAAAAACCCATACCACACAGAAATTAAATTCTGAGATCGTACAGTAAGAGTGTTTTACTTGTGGGTTGCGGGAATATAAAAAGAAAGAAAAAATAGCCATGCACATTTTTTAAAAGGCAACCCTATTGGTGCACTTTCACTTGTGAACATTATCCCTTTCAGCACGAGAAAAAAAAGAATTGATTTTAAACAGATCAAGTTTATTTCCTTGGTCTTTAGGGTCTCTGTGAGTAGGAAAAAATAGAAAAAAAAATCTGGGGGGTCTCAAGGGGGGTTTCTGACCCCCACACGATCGTATCTACCCGTCATGACCCTATAAATTATATTTAAAAGGGGTATAAAGAATATTCTAGCGAGTTTAAAACAATTTTAGGTGCTTTTACAGGTACATAGCATATTTGTTTTCTGTTCCACCTCGGAACCCACGAGACATTATCACAACAGGTATAATTAGATGCCATCAAGACGAGGTTATTATATTTTAATCAAGGTATGTCCCCAGATACATACTGAACAATGACTTCGGGCCCTTCGCCCAGGTTCCAATCAAAAACCGAATTCTGGAGATAATAAATTTCAAATTTGACCATGGGGTCATGTCATGAGTCTTAAGATTTTCCTTTGTAGTTACTAGGTAGTTTTTTGAACCAAAAGGTCGTGGTTTATTTCGCATCGGAACCAGAATGCAGCATCCGCCTGTAAATGGTATCATCTGCTTATCAATGCTGTAATATCCTGGTGTTCTTTAAATTTTTTCACATGCATTGTGAACAGTCTGAATAGCTGGTTGTATTTTCCAGAACGGGTTCCAATTTCGATGGTAGTGTTTCTAACGAAACAAAATGCAGATCCCTTGTCATGACCTTAGATATAACATGCAGATCCATATACCCTGACGCCAATACATGTGAATTCTCGGATAGCTAACACTTCCTATCACCAACAAACCTTATAACTTATTTAGCTCTGCAGTCTGCTGTCGTATTAAGTATTTTACCTATTTTATCTATACATATAATAAAAGAGTAACCGAACCATTTCTGTACATTGAATATTTTTCAAAAAGAGTGATTGGTATGTAATATGTATGTTCCACAGATACCAAAACCATTCTTAGAAATTTTTTTTTCTGTTTGTCTGTTTATCTGTTTGTCTGTTTGTCTGTTTGTCTGTTTGTCTGTTTGTCTGTTTATCTGTTTGTATGTTCGTCAATCACGTAATAACTACTGGGTAGATTTTGATAAAATTTCACATGCTGATAGACCAATATTAGGTTCAACTTATAGGCTACATTTTATTTGAAAAAAATATTTTTAAGGGTGACTCTCCATACATGTAATCGGAGGGTAAAAAAATAAATTCGCTAATACATCATTAAATGAGATATCATTGAATAGGTATTTGAAAATAAAATAGAGGTTTTTAAATGCGTTTTTTGCTAAAGTAAATATTTTTTGAGATATACGCTTCTAAAGTCGTAAATGTGTCATACCACGTGACAATATGAGATTTTGGTTGATTGCGGGCATGCCTTTTTATACTTTAACGTATACGTTAAGAGTATAAAAAAGCATGTCCCCAATATCTATAGGTTAAGACGATAAAAACGCTTAATGAATTCTTAAAAACCCTCAAAAAATAAATAACTCTCGGCCCGTGGCTTCGTTCGCGTGGGCTAAAATTTTACGCGCGCGTACTGTCAGATTTTGGTCAAACCTATTTCTAAAGAAAATTATAAAAAAAAACTATAGACATGCGCATATATCAGCGGTCATGCGACCATAATTCTTTTAGACTTTTGTTGTGCGCCTCTACAAAATACAGAAATTAGTAGCCCACGCGTGCGAAGCCGCGGGCGGAAAGCTAGTTATATAATATATGAGTGTAATTTGCAGCGTTCTCAAAAAATGGTCATCAAAATATAGGTTAGAATATTCCATAGGTGTAAGAGAAATAAGAGCAGGGCGCGGTTCATGTTCCTGAGTATCTTTGTCTTGAAATGACATCAATCTCCATATTCTTGGTCACTGACTTGTGGCAGGTTGTCGAGGAACAGCTGTAGAAATAGATTGACTACGTCATGTGCCCCTTTTACCTGGCTACTACTTGAGTCTGGTCTACCGCTGGCTGACGAGGATCTACAAACCGACGATGTGAACCGACGAATTTTTCATTTGTGCGACGTTGATTTAGTTGGTCACGGCAGGAGACTCGGCGATGTGTATTGAGAACTTTATCCTCGGGTTGAGCCTCAGGTTTAGGCTTGGGAGCCGTGAGTAACTGAATCTGGTACAGAAAAATCTGTTTCAATGGTGGGTCTTACAGTTGACTCGGTACCTGCGTCAGATCCAGCATCCGAGCAAGTGTCTGCTACTGCTGTTGCTCTGCTTAGAAATTTTTGCGATCTGAATCTTCAAGCTCTGAGTAACAGCCATCTCAAATGAGTTCATGAACCAAATCGGATGTTAAAAGCCCTAAAACATGCAAACTATTTACACAAGAATAACAACTAAAAATACAAGTATCGTCCCGACACGCACGATCGTGTTTTATAACTTTAGAAGTACCTTACTCCCAAATCATAAAAGTTTTGTCTGAAAAAAAAACTAATTCTATATATTTACGATATAGCAAATAATGGAACAAATGAAATATATTAAAATATACTTTAAAAGCAATTTTAAAAAATATGTACTTTTCCCGCCACCCGCGTTCACGTACATGTCCATGCTTGTGGCCTGACAGAAGACCGGCTGAGCGATGTTGAATGACCTTGTATGCATTATCGCAAAAGTATTGAAATGCACGATCTAACGACAGCGGTTTCGGGCGGTAAAATTAATTAGATGATTCACTAGATTTTTTTAAACGCATTAGCATAGTATTCTGTGCTGAAAGGATTATATTTTATTTGTTAAAATATAATTTTCACATGTTTATCAAATGGGTGAAGGTCGTGGTTACTTGGGAGTTGGACCCTCTACTAAGTATATTGCAATAAGTTAACCTTATTGTTAAAATCATATTTCTATTGAAGTCCAAGACAATGATGATCATTTAAATATTATTTCAAAATAATTTAACTATGCATGCAGTTTTGTCTCCGAGAAAGACAACTCGTTCGAGAGCTATGCTAAGGCACTCATTAGCCAGGTCTATAGTTTCATGTCGGGGTATACTATGAGGGGCATCAGAAAAGTTTTCAGTTGGCTTCAAACACCTCCCTAAAAAAAGGGCCTAGGTCCCACTAGAGTAAATAATCAAAGCTCACAATATAATATATTTTATTCCATGATTTTTGCTTATGGTACGTGACATAAGATAATAGTACGTCGAACTGCGAACATTATACGACTGTCTGTCAGATAGTTTCCTCTCGCATAATCTTCTAAATGGACCAAGAGCCCATGGCCTCCAGACCTTCGTTATTTTATAAAATTGAGTATTAATTACCTTTGCTACCTGTTACCTGCCAAAGCAACCGCTACCCAGGTAACATAAGTGGAGACTGTTCTTACCTCTACTAGAGGTACATATAGAAGAGCTTTCAGCTTTTATAAAATAACTAAAGTCTGGCGGCCATGAGCTCTAAAATCTCTTGTTTTTTTAATTAAAAATTCTGTAACATGAATTTAAGAAATAAGCCAAAATCGTGACCGTCTAGCATCAAAATAAAGTTTTATCTATAGCTTTTTTATATTATCTGTGAATATAATCTGTAGCTCAAACCAATTGGCAGTTCCCCGCTCTATTATCTATGCTCGTAAGTCAAAGTTTATTTTATTTAGCTATGTGAAATCGAATTTGCATTCATTTTAATTTAATATATGAAATATTTCTAATCGTAGTTGGTTGTAAAAACAACAAATATAAGTTAGTATTTCTTATTATTAAAAGAATATGTTTTTGTTATTAAAAATATGTCACAATATTAACTGGCGCCCGTGTAATACAAGAGAGAAAGAGACTTGTTTTGTCTCCATTGACATATCTATTCATAAATTGTATTTTATTTTCATTTTTCCACGATCATTGCTATTTTAATTGTAAATGAGAGTGACAGCGTTTATTTAAACTAATAAAGCTCAGATAACCGTGTAAATAATAATGACTATTTATTTCCATTCAATAATCAACATTTAGATCACATTTACCTAAATCGAATGACGTTTGCTTTTATCACATAAAAAACCAACAATTTTCTATTTCAGATGTGAATGGAAGTGTAACAATGAAGTGTATTTGGGAAATTAAATGAACTAAAAGGGTTATAAGTTTCAGTGTTTGTTTGTTAATAATAATCAGTCGCAATGATGAAAAGTACGTTGCCGAAAGATAAACCTGGCAAAATGAGGATCAGGGCTTTTCCCGTGAGTATTTTTTTGATGTTTTCCTTGTAAGTTTTTAATATTAAATTTGTTTTCGAAAATATGAATATTCCAAGGTTCAGTATAATCTATTAAATTTGAGGAGTTACTATTGTATAACAATAACCATGCTATTTTTGTATAGGATTTTTATATTTATATGGTTTGGCTCCTTTATCATACACAAATATTCATGTTATATTTAGCTATCTACAGCTTAACATCATTTTCTATACCTGTAATGTAAGTGTAGAATACCTACCTTTTTAAATTTATCGTGACATTCTTATCAACTTCTCAGTCAAATTTACAATAGCAAATAAATAAAAAAGGGTGATATTTGTTAAAACACTCAGTGAATAGCATAGTAGTTATTTCAAAACAAAAATTCAATATAAATGAATTTGCATGAAATAATCAATATCTTAATTAATTTATTGATAATAAGTAATAAATATTCAGGGACGTTTAAAGTAAGCAAAGCTTGTACCATGGAACTACCACACTAGAACACTGATATACTTAAACATACTTTGTTCTTTGTAAACACATGCATACTATAGATAAATTAAAACCTAGATAGTAGAAAATAACAATGCTCATCACGTAATAATTTTCTACTTGTGGGGCTCAAACCCACACCCCCTAGCGCAATAGACCGTTGCTGTATCTACTGTACTATTTGGGCCAAATTATTTAACCGAGCAAACCCAAATTATTTAACCTATTATTTCATTATACAACCTAGTTTTTTAATACAATATGCTATGGAATTCGCAGTAACTCTGGTGGATATTTTCCCAATATTCTTTTTTATAATATATATGCAACCTCAAATTTAGTATAATAATTATCTGTAGGCACTAGTTCTGACAGTAAATTTAAAATTAGAAATATAGTACTACTTCAGTATAGAACAAAATTTCAGTAACAGGATGTCATAAATTTATTTGACAACAGAGAAAAATCAGTCAATATTCTAGATTTTATAAAATTGTTTACTATGTTAATATTTTTTCTTTAATACATCTTTATGATTTTGTGATGACCAAAAAAAATAAACCATTTAAAATGACCAGAAAATTTCAAGTATGGAACTATTCAGAACCATATTATCAAATGTATCCCGATACATGGGTTGGTAACCTAGTTATCTTTTTATTAATTTATACAAAATCCTAATT
This sequence comes from Phoebis sennae, assembly GCA_001586405.1. Taxonomy (NCBI): domain Eukaryota; kingdom Metazoa; phylum Arthropoda; class Insecta; order Lepidoptera; family Pieridae; genus Phoebis; species Phoebis sennae. Next base: position 159,058 of record LQNK01002489.1, on the reverse strand, counting down.
TCAAAGTGCCTTATATACAATTAATATAAAAAAATACATTTTTGAAACCTTTGATATTAACACCATAAATAATTTTCAGATGACTATGGATGAAAAGTATGTGGAAAGTATATGGAGTTTATTAAAAAATGCAATACAGGAAATTCAAAAGAAAAACAATTCAGGCCTTTCATTTGAAGAATTGTACCGAAATGCATATACAATGGTACTTCATAAGCATGGTGAAAGATTATACACAGGTCTCAAAGAAGTGGTCACTCATCACCTTGAAACTAAGGTTGGTCTTGTTGTTTAACTATTATGTTTTTGCGTTAGAGATTTTTTCAATTTATCATTAAAAGCCTATAAACATCTATATGTAAAAATTAATACCAGGTCCGTGAGGATGTTCTCCACTCATTACACAATGGATTTCTCCAAACCCTTAACAATGCATGGACAGACCACCAAACAAGTATGGTGATGATCAGAGATATACTGATGTACATGGACAGAGTGTACGTACAGCAGAATGATGTGGATAATGTTTATAATCTAGGACTCATAATATTTAGAGATCAGGTAAGTTGATGGTACATATTTCATACGAACAGTTTCAACAATCTTCTCATTGGTATAAATGTGAAGGTTGCTGAATCATATAAAAAGGATGATGAATGCATTTGGTTGTTATTTGGCATAAAAATAGTTGATTAGTTGTCTTGGTATAACGAAACTTATACTACTATACTACTGGGCATACTTTATAAATTTATGAATACAGTTTAATTTAGTTTCATATGTCATTATACATTTCCTAAACATAAGTGAAAACAATTATTAATTATTATAAATTGACCATGACTTCAACAGGTAGTGCGTTACGGTTGCATTCGAGATCATTTAAGGCAAACGTTATTGGAGCTCGTAGCCCGCGAGCGGCGAGGCGAGGTCGTGGACCGCCTTGCTATTAGAAACGCCTGCCAAATGCTTATGGTACTCGGCATCAACTCCAGAGCAGTTTATGAGGAGGACTTCGAAAAACCCTTTCTGCATCAGTCTGCTGAGTTTTATCGGGTATGTACTATTTACCTTAAAAGTTATAAAATCCCATATGGGTAACTTTTCAAGTGGTTCTTTATAAGGATACTTCAGCTGTCTCAATATTATTTTGGAAACCAATACAGATTTATTTCTGCTTCTCTTTTTAGTTTTAAAATCCTTTAAAGTATCATGATTAATTTTGAGATAAATAAAACAGGATATTGTAAAACCCAAAAATATTATAGTAATATGGAAATCCCAATCTTAATATTAGTAATATGATGATAACATTGTTTACAATTAAATTGTGGATTGCGACACATTTCACACATATATTTGTATTCATATGTCTTATCTATATCCTATTTTTTATGTGTATTTTCATTGACATATTATATAATTGTAAAGTAAAATCTTAGTTAAAAAAATGAGGTACATATTTATTTATTCTTACATTTGCAAAAAACATAGTAGGTGTACAATAGTATGATTTTAAACTAGAGAGTTAGAGATCACATGTCTTGCTACGAGTTTTACAAAATGCTAATACATACAATTATGAGCATAACAAATTAGTTTATATACAATGTCACACAGAGTAATACAAAGATTAAACAGAAGTCATTCCTAATAAATACATTAATAATAAAAAAAAACAAATATTATTTGATACAATATTAAAATTCAATAATTTTAGTTTAATTCTATCTTACTTTATTCTTCAATTAATTGAAAATGAGAAAAATATTTCTTGAAACTCCTCTTTTTTTTAATGTTCTCAACGCCGCAATTGGACTGCGTACGCACTGTAATAAGTGTTGCAGTATATAAGCAATCAGTATTCAGTAGGTGTAGTGCAAATATATTTGGCAGGGCCCAAACGCGTGTAAGTAATGCATTACGTAAACTGTGTGTGATGGACCATTATGATGTGTGTAGGCGACCCGTAGATGTTTAATTTATTCCAGGATACAATGGATTAATTATAGAGGGTTACGTGTGCCACGCGATTATTCCGTAAATATATAACAAATTCAAAAACATTAAACTTATATTAAAAGAATGTGACCTCATGAGTAAATTGATGTGAATAATTTTGAAATTGAAAAAAAAAATTGGGGATATATAAAAATTTTGACTTTAAGTGCCCCCATACAAATCTATGGCTTTAGTTCCATTATCAAAAAAATTTAAAACAAATTATGCCCGATTATAAAAAAAAATTGACTGGTATTTACATTCTAAATAATTAAGTAATAATGCATAAAAAATAACATAAAAGTTTATGTAAAGATTGATTTCAGTGGTTGTTCCTACTGACGTCCTCCTTATTTGATATGTTTGTGGTGATTCATTATGAATGTGCATAAATTATAAATATGATGCATAAGCGTAACTAATTCCGTAATTATTCGATTTATAATAATTTATGACTAAAATCTTAGCATCATAAATTCTAAAGTTTCATCTTGCCGATCAATAAAGAACCGAAAAATCGTTCATAAACTCGTTGAACATTGGTAAACAAATAACGATGGTTTGTTGTGCAGATGGAATCTCAGAAGTTCTTAGCGGAGAACAGCGCGGCGGTGTACATCGCGCGCGTGGAGGCGCGCATCAGCGAGGAGGCGGAGCGCGCGCGGCACTACCTCGACGAGAGCACCGAGCCGCGCGTCGTCGCCGTGCTCGAGCACGAGCTCATCGAGCGCCACATGAAGACCATCGTTGAGGTACTCGCAATTTATAGTCTTTGAAGGCAACTTTATTCAAGTTCTATTGAGCTGTAATTTCAAAGAATTTGATCATATTACAGTACTGTATTATATTGTTTCAGAATTGTTGTAACATTTGTTTCTGTATATTGTAATTGGCTTTTAAACATACATCAAAATAGACACATAGTTTAATGAGATGCAAAAATAACACCAATTTCTATAAATTAGTAAAGATGATGTCCGAACTTGGCTATGAAGTATGTTTTATTTTTTGTACTCTTTTCTTAAAGTATTTATTTAACGTGTATAATAAATCAGATGGAGAACTCGGGCGTGGTACACATGCTGATGCACACGCGCACTGTGGAGCTGGCGTGCGTGTACAAGCTGCTGTCGCGCGTGGCGGAGGGGCTGCGCACGGTGGCGGACGCGGTGTCGGCGCACCTGCGCGAGCAGGGCCGCGCGCTCGTCACCGACACGCACCACAACACCAACGCCATCGCCTACGTGCAGGTGAGCACACACGCGCACTGTGGAGCTGGCGTGCTGCGGCGTGTACGCGTTGGTGTCGCGCGGGAGACTCATGATACTTTTATAAATGACTAGCCGTCCCGAGCGTCTACGCTTTCGTCTTCTTTGAAAAAGTTGTATAATATGTATTTACAAAAAGTTATGTTATTATTTCGATGATTTATAATAAGCACAAGCTGTAATACTTGTTATAATGTATACTGTATTAATTTATATGATGTTATTACTTTTCCAGAATCTTCTGGATCTGAAAGATAGATTTGACCACTTCCTACACAACTCGTTCAACAATGATAAGATTTTCAAGCACATGATCGCGTCGGACTTCGAATATTTCCTGAATCTTAACAACAAGTCGCCCGAATTTCTATCACTGTTCATTGATGGCAAATTAAAGAAAGGCGAAAAAGGCGTAAGTGTTCATAATTTATACTGTTATTTCCCTTGTAAATGTACATCTGCTCGAAATATTTATCACTGTATGTTTATTTTATCAGATGAGTGAGCAAGAAATTGAAGCTGTATTAGATAAAACAATGGTGCTCTTCCGTTTCCTGCAAGAAAAAGATGTGTTTGAGCGTTATTATAAACAACATCTTGCCAAGCGTCTGCTTCTCAATAAATCTGTATCTGACGACAGCGAGAAAAATATGATCTCCAAATTAAAGGTAAGCCCTATTATATCTCTGTAATAAGGCTATGTATTTTAATATTATACATTTTAGGTCCGCATTTCTCAATTTGAAGTAAACTAGGCCGCCATGTTTACTAGAAATTGAAATTATTAAACACAATATCCTGTAAAAACTTTCAAAATCCTATTGATAAGAGTCTTCAAGTATATATCTTACATGAGGAGTCCTAAATTACTCTAGATATTTGATTATTCAGATTACTCTAAAAGATCATAATACATCAGTAGCTTTATCGCCTTTCCCAGAGAGAAGGATTACTAAAAGATGTGGAACCAAGAGATTTCCATTGTATGATCGGCGATGTTTCGCAAATCGAAAATTCTCTGAGTGATTAACTACCATCCCACACGCTCTAATACTGCTGCAAAATTCTTTACATTTCACATATTTCTTGTAAGTTTAGCACCCATCGAAAACACTATTTTTGTGGATTTGAAACTTGCTTAAAGTCTAGAATAAAAGAAGTCTTTTAACTCAATTGTTGAATGTAAAGTAAAGAATTTTGCAGACTGACACTCGGACTTTAAGCATGATTATTATATGTAGCTGGTTTCTTATTAGTATGACCAGATGACCATTATAATTTTGATCTTTATTAGTGTATTTTTATTTTCACTAGTTTGTGCGTACGCAATTACAATATACATTCCCTTGCCTTAGTGTTAGAAAAATATAATTTTCATATTTATTGTATAGTGTACTCTCTTTACATTTATTTTTACATTTAGTATACAAATAAAAATATCAATGAGTTAAACAACAACATAGATGTATTGATTATGACTGAGTGTTACTGAGAAACTTAATAGTCATTTTTTTTTTTGATGAAATGCTACAATTTGATATTGTGTTACAGACTGAATGCGGTTGTCAGTTCACGTCGAAGCTGGAGGGTATGTTCAAGGACATGACGGTCTCCAACACCATCATGGAGGAGTTCAAGGAGCACGTGATATCTTCCGGGGTGAATTTGTTTTGTTACTTTCGCTATTTGTGTGTGCCGGCTGCATGATGTTGACCAAGTAACTGTTTAAATAACGATATCATTAGTAATGAAATATTTACATAAAATATGTTTCTTTGGTTACACAATATTGGTTTGGTGAACATATAATATTTTATGGGAATAGTATTGAAGAAGAATATATTCACTTTCCAACTTTAAAAATGAAAAAGGATAAAAAATTGTACATCAAACTTTCTAGCCAAGTATCCTCAAGTGAGGTGTTCCTATATCTAGTCGATATTTACAACATAAGTGACAATAGAGGGTGACGTTTGGGGTCAGAAATTATGTACTTAACCGGCTATATATCCTTTCAATTTAAAATGTAAAATTTTTTGTTAATATTTTTTATTTCCTAACAAATACTTTCTAATGCTAAATAAACCTCAGCACTTTGGAGGATGGTATTATTCCTCCAAAGAAAAGGGAGGATCTTCGACCGAACTACATTACTGGGCGGCCGTTAGGTCCCGAGTATTGACTTTTTGAAGTGATATTATGCTAAGCGGCGAAAACATTCCAATATCGCATTTAGGAATTGTGTATACACTACTTGTGTTTGCATTTACTAATGACATGAGTGACGAATGCGCAGAGCAACCTGAACGGCGTGGACCTGTCGGTGCGCGTGCTGACGACGGGCTTCTGGCCCACGCAGAGCGCCACGCCCAAGTGCAACATCCCCGCCGCGCCCAGGATGGCCTTCGAGGTGTTCCGCAGGTATCCCACAATAGATATTTATTATTGGAATTACATTTTCTAGTTTGGATTGGAGGTTCTGTATTTAAGACACGTAACAGAACTGTAAAAATTTATTAAGTCTGATATTCATAAGCAAATTCTTTCATTGTAGCACCCTAGTTCACCGATCGAGACTCGTATACAAAATATTTAGTCTTCGAAATTTACTTTTACTCAAATTCCTATACTATATAATTTATTAGTATTTTTTTATATGCGTAAATGGAAGAAGGAAGTCGAGTTAAAAAAATGACTTCTCAAAGTATTAACAGTAACTCCTCGATTTAACCCACGCAGCTTCTACCTCGCGAAGCACTCGGGGCGGCAGCTGTCGTTGCAGCCGCAGCTGGGCAGCGCGGACCTGCACGCGACGTTCCGCGGCGCCGCCAGCGCGTCGCCGCCGCGCTCGCCGCCGCACGCCGCGCCCGCGCCCGCGCCGCACGCCGCGCCGCGCCGCCACATCATACAAGTGTCCACCTTCCAGATGTGCGTGCTGCTGCTCTTCAACAAGCGCGACCGGCTCACCTATGAGGTCGGTACCATTTATTTTTCTATATTAAAGAATGCGGACCGCATGCTCCACTTGGCATGCGGTCCGCCTGATGTTAAGTGCCGGCCCATAAATATCTAAATCACCAGTAGTGCCTTGTCAGCTTGGAAGAAATGCTTTCGATCACCTGTCTGAAATCTTTTCACAGCTATAAACATGAGATTGAAACAGTGGATGACTTTGTAGTGTAAAGAAAAGGACACTGGACATTTTGACCAAAAGGAGAGAATTGGTTGTTGTCACAGTGCAAACCGAGACTAGAAATTTTCCACGTTTTGAATAAAAACATTTGTGTACTAATTTCATATCTAGATAGACAAAAGCTATTTTCGCCCTATAATCTAGCAGCTATTTTAAGCATAGTTCCTTTTTACGATGCAAACATATTTTTTCAGGAAATACTCAACGAGACTGACATACCCGAGAAGGATTTAGTGCGCGCGTTACAATCGCTAGCCATGGGCAAACCCACACAACGAGTTTTGATCAAACATCCCAAAACAAAGGAGATTGAGCCCTCTCATCAGTTCTACGTAAATGATGCATTCACGTCCAAATTACATAGGTGAGTCAATAAATCAGTAATCGGAATGCCTTGACAATTTCCTTTGTTCCTTGTTCATATTTGCATAATTTATGCAAATGCAGTGGCCGAATTACCCGGAAATACAGTTACGATTTTAAAGCAGTGAAATTAATTGAATTGTTCGTCTTCGTTTAACAATAAAAATTTATTTTGTTGAAAGGTCATTAGAGTTTGTGTTGATGTTTTGCAATGTTTTATTCAGCGACTTTTTTATACTTAGCATTCTATTTGTCATTCCTAATCTTGATCAAAAGGAGTTACTGAATCAGGTTATGTGATAACCATGTCAACCAGCTCTCATAAAAATAATTTGGTGAATTTGTTTATTTATATATTTCGTTATTTATTAAGTCACACGACATCTCAATACAATGTATACAGCGTGAATAAATAGTCTGCCTATAGTGGTTGTACACAACATGAAAAAAAAAAACTTTTTCCATTTTGTTCCAAAAAGAAAAGTAATATTTAAATATCATAGTTAAAATGTGAAAATTATGCAGGCTTCTAATCACTCCATTGACTTCAGGGTTAAGATCCAAACAGTGGCGGCCAAGGGCGAGTCGGAGCCGGAGCGACGCGAGACGCGCAACAAGGTGGACGAGGACCGCAAGCATGAGATTGAAGCCGCTATCGTGCGCATCATGAAAGCCAGGAAGAAGATGGCGGTAAGCACTTTTTAAAATTAAACTTTGTCCTGGTCTACCATTTAGTAACTAACTAACAGAGAAAAGTAAAAGGAAATGGTATCCAATATATTATTTTTTTTCTTTCATACAATTTATGATTTCATGATTAGCAAATTTTTGCATTTTAAATGATGCTCATCATCTCGCCTAACAGTCAATCCATTTGAGACTAATCATGGATCGTCCTTATTGGAAAGAAATATCAACTCCTACACAACATGCTCAATGTTTAGTTGAAATAATGACTGCTACATGTAAACATTACCTTTCAGCACACACTACTCGTTGCGGAGGTGACGGAGCAACTGCGCGCTCGCTTCCTGCCGTCGCCGGTCGTCATCAAGAAGCGTATCGAGGGGCTCATCGAGCGCGAGTACCTGGCGCGCACGCCCGACGACCGCAAGGTCTACACCTACGTCGCATAGGTGCGTAACCGTACCCGTACCCGTGCGTACCCGTACCCACACGTAACCGCGCGCGCATCTGCCTACTTCGTCCGAATACGCATACGTGTCTACGCCCGTACGAGCGGCATCTACTAATCAGATATATAGAGTGCACGCACGGCCGTAAGATATAAAGTACATAGTTGCCTAACCGTTCCCATAAGCCCGTAACCATACCCGCGCGCATCTATGATAGCTTCGATCGCAAACGCGCCCGCACCGTGCGAATTTCGTCTACTGATTGCCGTAACAAGGCCGTATTTATGGAACTTTGATTTTTAGTAAGAAAAGTTTGATGTCATTTATGCAATTAAAGAAGAATAATCTTATTTTCAACATTATCAAATTTGGGAAAAATTAACCAAAAATAATCGTACTTGATAGTCTATATTGTCACGCATTTAAAAAAATTAAGAATTAATGTCTTTTTCACACTCTTTCCACATTTATTAATAAACTTAATTTACCTACCTTTTCAAAAATAATCTTATTGACAATATATCTAAAATATAATTATTATGGAATAATTCTTGTTATTTTACTAGCATTGACTTGACGTTCCTTATGGATAATAATTTAATTTATTGATATTTATCATCATTTTAATGATTGTGTACTTTAGAAAACTCTAACTATCATAAGTATGCTTCATAAAAAGTTATATAATTTTAACTCAACGGCAATTTATTCCGGTGCATTTCTTAGAAAACATTTTAATTAACATTAAGTTAACGCAGCCGTGATCATAAATACGACCTTGTTCAAGGAATAGCAACTAAGGGCAACAAGATAAAAGATGGCAGTGAAAGATAAAAATCCAATTTACTGCAATAAATGAAAAATTTAAAATTTTGTTGCTCTTAGCACTTATGATATCAATTATATGTTTTTACAAATCTTAGGCTTTGGAATATCGAAAGATACCTTCGGGTCCTATTATAATACATTGTATCTTAATAATTATTATTTACGCGGAACTTCAACTTAAACCATCAATGTAAAAAAGAACTATTGTATATACAAATAATAGTACGGCTTAATCTGATCATTTTGGTACTGTACTATAAGTGTTCCTCGTGATCCCCTAGAATAGTTATGTTAAATTAAACTTCTTTTTATAAAACCATGTTTCATTGACAGTTCCCCGACAGCTGCGAATTTCCTCAATAAAAGAGCAATTGGCTTTCATTTTCAGGCCAACAGTTTCGAGATCATAAAGCTCTCGATGAGTGGACGCCAAGTTAAAGTGATAGAAGTAACGAGAGTATTTAAATTATTGCTAAATAAAAATTATTAGTTAATACAGAATGTTTATTTTATTGCCTTTATATAAGTCAAATGATACATGGAAATAGGACAAATAGAATAAGTTTAAGATATTTCATGTTGTCATGCAAGTAGCCACCTGAATTGGAAGGGAGAAAAAAACTTTTGGGCAAGTATATTTTTAAGTGCGGTGCACCGGCATACTCAAAGACATCAGGCTTACTTATGTCAATAAAGTTGGTGTCGACAGTAAGAACTGTTGATATATCGTCAGTATTGAATGTTATGTTTTGTGCAGTGCCTTCAACATTCACATGTATAATTTTGTTTTGTTCTTTAGAAATTTCACTATTAACATCAGCATAAGCTACAGAGTAAGCGATTCTAGTTACTAAATTATTGCAGTGTAATGCTGATTTCTTCTTTTCGTAGGTTCCATATAAGTAGTATTTATTAAACATCCGGATTTGAATCCAATTTTCATCTTTAATATCTTGAGGATTACCATAAGGGGATACATAAATAATGCTGTCCAATCCAAGATAATGAAAGATTTGACTCTGTATACTCTGACAAGTGCTAGTTGCATTAGACAAGTTGATATCTTTCCTTATATAAAAACGGCATTTGCTTCTCTTATTTTGCCCAAACTGCACAATTTTATATGAAGTATTCGAAAATATGCAATCTCCACGAATATTTTCTGGATAAGTTAAAATTTTCTTTACTCTAGTTGAATTGTTGAAAAAATGCATTGTATGATTGCTATCAGCCGTTGATATGATAATCGGTAAATCCCAAATGTATCCTGGATTTCCACTTAATTTTACTATGTTTTCTGCTGGCTTATTGCTTAAATAAAACTTGACCTTTACAATTTGAGTTATGAATTGGAGATGCATTGAAACTTTCTGTGTGTGGAATTTTAACACTGCTTTAGTGATTTTTGAATCATAATAATAAAATGATAACTGTATCTTTGTTGCAATGTTATAGCAGTAACTGTCCGTACAGAATGGTTCATGTTGACTTTTATTGTAAGGAATGCATTCTGATTCATCACAAATAATCAAAGTCCAATTAGTATGATAAATGGATGTAAGATTCTGCAAAATTAATGTTATTTAAGATTTTTGCGAAATTACAAAGCATCTCACCTTATTTTTTCTATTCAATGCTATAATAAAATACCTTATTATTAGTAGTAGAATTAGATGACCTAATCGGTGGACTTAATATACTTCCTTCTTCCACAACTTTCAATACTTGAAACATATAGAGATCTTGTAATTTTACTATACATTTAATATTTTCATTTATAAGGAATTTTATTGGTCTCTTGCCAGTACAATAATTGTTGCTAATGGTCATGGGGATATCTAAAAAGGTTATATATATTTGAGTTTTAAATTTTAATGGCAAAATTAAAAATATTTAAAGCCTCTGATCTCACCTGCATAAAATATGGAACCATTTTTTGATAACCATATTGGCTCTTTGTACCTATAATTAATATTCTCCTTGAATTCATACAATGCTTCTTGCCTATCATGCTTATGCCACTTAGGAGACCTATTAATTGCTGCCTCATCAAACTGTAATAGATTATAAATAAACCATATTATATCTTGAAAAATAAATATATGTATTTGTTTTTACTACATTTACCTGTATGTCTGTTAAGCGTTTATCGGGTAAGTTAGTTTTAGAAATGCAAAATAAATTTTCTAAAAAATTTGTTGGCATTTTATTCATACATTGACTCTCATGTGAACACAAATGTAGATTCTTGTTATCCAATTCCAGGCATGTTGCTTTTTCACAATTAAATAAATTTCTTTCAATATCTGAGCAGTCACTATCACAGCAACAATTAATATCACATGTTTTAAACTGGAAAAAAAAGACTGATTACAAAACCTAATGTTATTAATATAGAAATATATTAAATTATTTTACCAACCATAATATTACAACTACATTTATTCTGTCCTGACTTTTTTGGTAATATATTTGGCTTCATAGTTGTATTTGTTTTCTCAAATAATGTTATTTCAGTAACATTTTCAAATTCACTATTAGTAAACATATCAGTGGTGTGAAGAGTATCCTCTGTGGTAGATACATTCTCATCATATACCCAGTCCAGTATTGTGCTTGACAATTCGGTGGTAGTTAAATCTAATGAGGCATTATTGTATAACACAAGCGATGACTTATCTTTGGCCATCACATTCTTACCAGTTTGATAGTACAACCCGTGAGGCTTTTCTGAAATTTTACTGAGTATTTTTTGCAAATCACGTTTTGAATGAGCTCTGCTTTCATTTCCTATTCTTTTATCAGATTCAATATTCTCATATATAAAATCCATAACACAAAATTGTATTAATATTGACACCAATGTAAAACCAAAGTATGTGATTAGTTGCATTTTTATTTATACTCCACTCCAAATTGATTAAAATTTCTTAAAACTACACATATATTCAATCTAATGGATCCTTTAGACTCAGTATTTAATTTTAACCTGCCAATAGAGAAATTAATATTAAATTCCTTCTTATTACATAAAAAATATGTAGTTGTAAAAATTACCTATCATTTCCTAAACTAATAATATCTGTTTGTGATAATTGGTGAGAACCACCAAGAAAATATTGTTGAATTTTGTCTGATATTGATGTTGCTGCAGGTATCCAACAGGGTACATTTAATGTATGATAGCCAGGCACAGCAGGCAAGCTGCTACAACCATAGCCTATAACCCAAGTGCGTCCCAATGAATCTAGACAATTTATCTGAACCAAAATCTTCGGCCAACCTAGAACCAAATAAATTTAATTTTCTTCAATGTAGGTGTGTAAAAAAAACATTTACGGTTATAAAAAGAAAGCTATTAAATTTCCACAAACCTTGGATTCCTTTTGATACAAAATGTAAATCCAGGGGATGAGCCCAAACAACTCTCTTTTCACTATTAGGTATGCCAGATGAAGTCTGACCCTCTGAACAACCCGACAAAAGCGTCCAATTTGGACCTGCAAGTAATTTTGCGTTCTATTTTATACAGCACTACAGATTTAAATTAATTGACATAAAGGTAAATATCGAAACCTGCTTGGAGGGTATAACGGCAAAACAAAGAGTAATTCTCTTTAAATTGTACAGCACATTGCAAATGTCCTAATATGTGCAATTCTGCCATGAAAGAATAATAATAGTCTGTAATAGCAAGAAATAATATACATTTCTATATACGATGCGGCTGTTGTTTACACTTTGTTGTCATAGCAACGGCCATCCAAAGACAACTTGAATTTTGATTTTGACAAGCAACAATTTTTTTTGATATGGTAGCCCTACCATATCAAATAAATTTTTAGGCTTAGATGATGAAAAAATTCTTATAACTCATCGAAAGTGGTCGAAATACCATCAAGAAATGGCGAAAACAGTTATACGTATGTATTCATAAATGCGAATCGGATCGGATCTTAAAATCGAAACAATATTCATACAAATTTTGACGGAAACCAGCATGGCCCCAGAAATGCTATTAAAATTTAAAACTTTTAAAGATTAGCACAAACTTTTTAATTTATATGTAACTCTAAATTTATTAGGATACATATTGAAAGTGTTAACGAGTCTCGTTAAAATTACTCAAATTTCATCTTTTTTGGCTATGAAATTATAAATTGTGACGCATAAACGCTCTTTGCTTAGTCGAATGGATAAAGAATGAACTTGGAATGAACGTCCAATTATAAACTTAAATTCGATGACAAAAGTTAAAACACTATAAAATAAATAAAATATGAAAAACCTTTTTAATTTAAATTGAATTATTTATACACATTTAAAAACTAATAAACATAGGCTAAATCAATACGACCGCGCGGTCCCGCAACTCGCAACTACTAAGCAACAACATCAAAGTAAACTGTGAATATCGTCTACATAACTGCGTTGTCATATGATAATATCATCTTTATAGATTATTGAAGCTTATTATTCAATGTTAAAATAAAACAAAATGATTGACTGATCACATCACTTTAATTAACTCTGCCGAGCACAATTCAAACTTAACATAACAATTTAAAATATAACATTATGAGTACCAGTTACATTAAAACACAAACAAAGGTATTGACAGATCACAATAATAAAATATTAATATTATTCGAGTATTTTCCATTGACGAAATAAAATGCGCATTCCAAGGTTTTTCTTTTTACAATAACAAAGAAAGTTCAAAGATAGGGCTGCCACCCGTGGAAGAGGCGGCAGAGGTTGGCGCGGTCGGTGGCGCGGCGCAGCAACGCGGCCACGTGCCCGCGCACCGACACGCCGGCCGCGCCGCGCTCCGCGCCGCACAGCTTGCCGCGCACCGCCAGCAGCGCGCGCGCCGCCAGCCCGCCGCCGCTGCCCTCGCCCTGCTGCTCATCTACACACAAACACCAGTCGATTACATTTATATAGGTAGAAGTAGTGGCAAAATATTTTTTATGATAGAGTAGGCTAGCGAGCATGCCGTTCACCGGATGTTAAGTGAATGATCGCAGCCGATGAACACCTACAACAAAATGTCGCAGTTGCCTTGCTGGCTTGATGGAAGGTGATAATGATGGGAAATTGGTAAGATGGGAGAGGAATGCGATAGGAATGCAGAACTTCGGGCCCCCCGTTCTCCGTACGAAACACAGTGCGCTTACTGTTTCACGCAGATCTTCTGCTCGGGGGTACCTAATTTTAATTGTTGTTGCAAATTTATCATTTCAACTTTGGGCGCAGATTGATTATGAAAGAATGAGTGCTTTTGTTATAATTATCAAAACGAAAGGACCATTAAAAAGAAAACCATTATACCTAAGATAATGATTGTCATAACAAATTTAAGATTTAACTCACTGGCATTCTTAGCTGCGGTGGGCACTATCCACAAATACAACGGATCACATAGAAGAACCTCCAGTATGGTCAGCAGCGTTTCTTGGTTGTCCCGAAGCAATTGCAAAGTTTTTTCACAGCACCTAAAATGCGCAATACCATTAATATTAACAATTCATTGAAATCTATTATTATAACGAAAATATAGGAAACTAGCGACCCGCCCCGGCTTCGCACGGGTGCAATGCTGATAAAAACCTTCCTCATGAGTTACTCTATCTATTAAAAAAAACCGCATCAAAATCCGTTGCGTAGTTTTAAAGATTTGAGCGTTCATAGGGACATACAACATGACACATGACAGAAAAAGCGACTTTGTTTTATACTATGTAGTGATAATACCGTCTAAATATTCCTTCAACACCGCTACATCCGAACCCTGCAATTATATCTTGAGTCAAACGGAATGGCACCGTCTCAGGAGTGGGTAACGTTTTTCCTTGATCAAAAGCAATTCCTGTAATGTTAACAAACAGTAATTAATAAAACCTCTATGCGAAATACAGACGATAAGTATTATTTTTATTTTCAATATTCTTACCAAAATCAATATGGATAACTTCAGCAGTTGTTTTGTCGATTAATATATTCTGCACATGTCGATCGCCGAGGCCCATTATATACCCAACCATGGAAGAAGTTGCAACACTGAAAATATATACCTTCTTTAATGGAATTACATACCCCTTATATCTAAAAATTGTCCCATTAATTCTATAAAACAGGCAGACAGATAGACGCACAACGAAGTGATACTATAAGGGTTCCAGTAAGTGTATCTTGGAGGTTCGGAACAATAAAAACATAGGTAAAATATAAAGTTTAACAAATATTTCTAACCTTTACATCTGAGTATTGAGTAATAAAATTTAATTAATTTTAAACTAAAGTTAAATAATTAGTAGTATTATAATTTTACCTTCGAGTATACGCCAACCGCCGCTCATACCAAGTGACGGGGTCGCGGTAGTGTTCCGTGAAGAAGTAATGGAAGGCCGGTTTGAACACGCGCATTATTTCGTTGAACACCGCCAGCTTGTGCTTATTTGGTCTTCGGTTTTCGTGGCATTCCTTCATTTTGTTTCTCGCCACATTCGGATGAATGTCCTGGATAACATCATTATTGATATTACACTGGAGATTTTAAATAAAAAGCACACATCCTAAAGGATAAAATTATCTGAAACTATCTATCCGAAGGTTAGTCTATATAAAATTATGGAGCGAAGCCGTGCGGCACACTAGTTATAATAATTTACACTAATATTATAAATAGGAAAACTTTGTTTGTTTGTAATGAATGGGCCCAAAAATACTGGACCAATTTTAAAAATTCTTTCACCATTCGAAACCCACGAGTAACATAGGCTATATTATAGATATTATAACATTATACTACGGGAGGGAATCCGCGCGGAATTTCTATCATTCCGTATCCGTATTCCGTACAATACAAGTGCATTGTATACTTATGTATATAATTAGTGTATTTTTCTATTTCTAAAGCCACTCAAATACATGGTTGCTTTTATAATCTGAAAAGTTAATTGCAACTTTTCAAAGAATGAATGAATTGTATGTGGATTTAAAAAATCAACAATCCACTTTCTTAGTTATATGATAAGGTTATAGTTATAGTTAGTTTATAAGTTTTAGTTGTAACGCCTTGGGGACTCCCCTGTAATGTTACTACTAAATAAATAAATAAATGTGTATACACGTCACCTGCGGTCGGTAGGTGGTGTGCGCGTGCAGCAGGTAGGCGCCGAGCGGGATGGTGCCCTCGCACCACTCCAGCACGCCCGAGCGCCGCGACATCGCCACCACCTGCACTCAGATGTAACGAAAATACAGCTTAGTTTAAAAAATATAACCTTTACAGATCTAATGAAAAAAAAAAGTGACTCGATGGAAAGATTTTTATTTTTTAGGGAGGA
>LQNK01002489.1:100801-142904 GCA_001586405.1 Phoebis sennae | reverse complement strand
GGGGGGATTAGGAAAGGATTAATGATGGGAAATTAGGAGATTAGAAAAACACGATGGGAGAGTAACACAAGCATTAGACGCCCGCTCATCGCAGGAAACACAGTGCAATACTGCTTCACGCCCATCTTTTGCTGGGGGGTGATAAACACACCGGAGCGTTATGCAGCAGAATTATTAGCATGTTATGTTGGGCAATATTACTCAATAAGTACAAGGCCACTTACGAGACAAATTTTCCCATTATAAGCCATGACTAATTCATTATATGACTTGTTTTTGTAATGTGATATTTAATCTTAAATTATGCCTTAAATAAAATGTTACCTTATAGGTGCGAATGAGTAATTTGTTGTGGTATGTGACTGGATTCTTTTCTAGCAACGTGTTCACTATGTTGAATACTTGTTGCATCACAGCGTCTTGTCTTAGATCGTCTTCGCCCTTGCAAAAAAATAACGAATACAAAAAAAGTGTAATGAAAATGAACAATATATCTAATACTAGCGACCCGCCTCGGCTTCGCACGGGTGCAATGCTGATAAAAACCTTCCTCATGAGTTACTCTATCTATTAAAAAAAACCGCATCAAAATCCGTTGCGTAGTTTTAAAGATTTGAGCGTTCATAGGGACATACAACATGACACATGACAGAAAAAGCGACTTTGTTTTATACTATGTAGTGACTAATCTAAAACTTAGAATGAAACTTAGTAGTCAAAGAGTGGGAGTCAGGAGCCTAAACTAGGTAGATCCTGTACTACAGGACTCCTAAGTCTCCTCCTCTCAGACCTTTTCTTAATTAAACAATATGCGATTCTTAAAAATAATAGTATACATCCAGAGTCTTAACAGTTTAATTTATTTCATTTTTGTGTGTGTGTAATGAACAAAAAAAACTCTAATAATACCTTTATAAGAAGGATTCGCTTCTTCCCGTCAGAGCTTCGACAAGATATCTTTTTCGGATAATTAATGCCACCAACTAACTCGTAATGATTTTCAAATGATAGCAGACCTTTTGAAAACAATCAAAACATCACGTTATGTAAATGAATAAATCATACAATAACAACAGCATTATGTTACTTAGTATTAACAAATAATAGATGTACAGACTGCAGGAGAAAATCTCCATACAAAGGGTTCAAGCGACGCACATATAAATATCATTCATCAATATAATATCTCAATTCTCAACTAATTCCGGAACAGTTTGAACGCAAATGTCATACGTTTAATACACGCGTTTGTGTATGTATGCAGAGGTATATAAATTGAAGTATAAGTACAGAAGATTCCTTTCTCCACCTATCTATTTTGTGGCTTTATTAAATACCATAACAGTTAATAGATTAACTAGGGTATTTTTACTCACTGCTAACGCCTGAATAGTCAAAGTCCTTTCGAATAGGTATTGTGTCAGTGGGCACCGGCGTTTTGCTCAAATTGTTGAGCTTGGATATTCCCTCTCCTTTCGGTATAGCAAGCGGCTTTCCAATCTCTTTTGATGTTGGGACGAAATAAGCAAAACTGATTATTGCTGAAAATAATATATACTGATTATATCTAATAATTAATATTTTAAAACTCATGTAGCATAAATCTTCTTGCGAAAAAATTTACACACTTCAAAACAACAAAAATAATCCATTTGCATACAACTTCATAATTCTCTTTCAACGCAATTTATGCTGAATGAAATATAACAGGAATAGCTAAATTCTGAATAAAATAAAAATTCATGATTTTTCCAAATCTGACTACTCATTCCTGTTAAATTTATTTCAGCACTAATCTCTGCTTGCGGCTACGTTCGCGACAAATTCGGATAAAGGTATCATATCACCTAATCCAGTTAATAGCCTATATTAGAAATTTCATCAAAATCCGTCCAGTAATTGAGGCGTGATTCACACACAAACATCCGAAAATCTAAACAAAATACACGTATAAAATTAGTAAGAAGTAGAATTAAATGCGTTGAAGAAAATTATATAAACATAGCCATAGGTTGGGTGATAAGAAATGTAAATGTAAAATTGAGTGTACCGTCGCACACGAGCTCCATCTGCGCCACAACGACGCTGAGGTCGGGCGCGTGCGCCGCCACCGCAGCAACGAGCTGCGCGGCCGCGCTCACTCTCGGCTCCGGCGATGACGTCACAGCCCCCCGGCCCCGCGACGCGCCCACCTTCCCCTTCGCGTCCTTGTCCGAATTCTTCAGGTTAAACAGTATCGGCAACGTGTGGTGAGGGTGCTCTATTGCACATCTCCCTGTAATTTTTATTGAGATTTTTAGAAACTATTTGCCGTTTTAACGTTTTTTCCGAAAGTATCATGTCACTCTCATTCTGTCTGCCTGTTTCATTGACAATAGTTTATTTAGATGAGGATTAAATTGGCGATACCATCCTTATGAGGTAACTTGAATGCAGTGTAATTGAATAGACTTATAAATTATAAAATTAGCAAGAGTGATTCGACTGAATGAGTTATAGAAAGATACTATACAGATACAGATTTAAAAGTCATACGTACTGTTTTGAATCGAAAATTAAAATTATGTAAGACGAATCACTTACTTATTAAATCCTTTAAATTGTGTGCAAACGGGGTATCTTCATGAGAGAGACGCGGCGCGATTTGAGGAAGCACAGTGATGAATTTCCACGACGGTATCGCCTGTAACAGTGATCCTAACCGCCCAGTTTCCTCACAATCTAAATCTAGATTGTTATTCTCAAACCATAGCGATATTACTCTAAAAATCGACAAATTATTTTCATCGCTTTGTCCCAAAGACAGCAAGTAATATCTGAAACATAAAATAATATTTGATTAATATAACTATAGTATTTGAATTGAGAACATGAACTATTGTATTTAACATACCTCATTGCTAAATTGAGGAAATTATCCTTCTCTAGTCTTGTATGAGCGATGTCGGCCTCATCCAAGTCTCTAAACGCATTATTGGCTATTAAAGCTCTTCTTTCGTCCCTATAACAATTTAAACAAAATTTTACTTTGTTAATTATTGTACTATTAAAAACTCAACTATAATTAAGGGTGATAAGTACCTTGTAAGGGCTTGTTGCGAAGACTTTAGTGATGCCACGGTTCCTTTCAAGCTTTCTAAACATTTAACCTTATTCTCGAACGTTGTCGAGTTCATGTACGTGACCACCTAAACATAAATATTGTATCATTTAATTACATAAATCTATACTAATATTATGTGTGATAGTAGTAAGTTCACCATGCATGTTGTGAACCTATAAGTGTTTGTTCCGTTGCAACAATTTATATGGAATTATGTTAATGATACTCATGTAAACTATGTAAACTAATGTTGGTGAACCTTAAATCAATAAATAAATATCATAAAAAGGAAAGATTTTAATTTTTTTTTGTTTGAATTGAATAGGCTCCGATTTTAAAAATTATTTTTTACTATTGAAATTCTACATTATCCCTGATGAGCATAGACTATAAAATATTTTGCTACGGGAGCGAAACCGCGCGGAACAGCTAGTAATAAATACTCACTTGTTTATATTCTGCGTCAGCAAAAGTAGCAATGTCGTAGTACACCTTAAGTCTCGTTTTCACATCATCACCATCTTCTAGTACATTGAGACTTTTTTCCAAGTATTTGTTGATAATATCTCTCGTATTTTCACGTTTACATTCTGCCATCCATAGACCATATTGCCTGTAATCATTTGCAATACAGAATAAATAAAAAAACATAATTTTTTAGTCTTGGTGTTCTAAAGAATCTCAACTTATTAAATATAAGTATTATAATTAAATACATAAATATTTAACACAACGCAATCTAGTCCCAAATTAAGCAAAGCTTGTACTATGGAAACTAAATAACTGATAGACATACTTTTTTTTGTAAATACATACATAATAATTATAGATAAATTAACACCCAGACAGTAGAAACATACAATGTTCATCGCATCATAATTTTCTACTCGTGGGGATCGTACCCACACCCTCCGGCGCAATAGATTATTGCTGTATTCACTTCACCAATCGGGTCGTCAAATTTATAAAAAATAGCTTACCTTAGAGACATCGCAGTTAGTTTTGCGTTGTCCGATTCATCTGTAATATTGTCTTGTAACAAAGATAGAGCTATATCCTTGTGGCCCTTTTCCCATGATACTTTACTTTCCAAAAGTGTAACCTCTTTTGATGGTTGAAATCGTTTCACCATTGCGACTATTCGCTGAGCCATTTGTATCCTTTCATTAAGAAGGGCTAATTCTAAAAAAAAACATTCAATTAAAAATAAATGATATTTCTTTCTTTTCTTATTATTATACTCCGCTTGCAAGTCACTTTACTATACATAGATAGATAGAAAATTCTTTATTGCTCCTTTAAAACAGCGAACTTAATGCCTAAATGGCATTTTCTTTCAGTTAACATTGGTAGTGTAGTGAGTGTACGGGTGTACGAGATGGGAATCAAGAAAAATAAACAAAATACAACATACCTGCATATTGCAGTTGTAAAGAATTTATAATCGTTGAATGTATCCCATTATTTTCCGCTGCATGCTGAAGTATTAAGCTACGTTGCGATATCAGACCCTCAAGATGTTTGAAATCTTTGAATGGAGGCAGTTTTTCGGTTCCCCAGTCATCGATTAATTTGGTTAACTTCTCCTTACCGCATCTAACAGCGAAATAGTTTTCTATATCACGAAATAGATGTAAATTGGCCATTATATTGTAGACACATTGCGAGTTCTCCATGTTTAGATGTCGGCACAATTTCGATATAGTCAATTTGGCCGCGTTTAAAGGCTGCTCCAGCTTGATCAGAAACTCTTCAGTGGGTTGTATGTTGAGGCACGCTTTGAGACACGCATATCTGTATATTCTAGTCAATGAAGTCGTATTATAAGAAGATAATTCAGTTTTTGCTTCTAATTCTCGTGTATCGACGATTGCACCCCAATCACCTAAAACAGAGTAATATTGTAGCCTCGAAAATAAGAAATATATTTTTTAGCTTTAGAACGTATGAATAAATGAATACATTTTATTGGGTACAACAAGCAAATACAACAACATTGAATAGACAAACAAAAGGCGACTTTATTGCTAATTAGCAATTTCTACAATGGAAAAAGGTAGCAACATTAAATAGATAAAATAGATATTGTACACATAAAAAAACATAGATTCACAAATAAGAGAGAGAGAGAAATAAAAAATAGCGAGCATTTTCAATTATCATCCTGTGACAAGGTACTTACCGAGATACGACAAACAGTCATATTTGATGTCGTCGAGTTCCTCATTTTCAGGGCACGATTTTATATACTGCAGGGCGAGGTGGTGCATACCGGACTTATGCAAAGATATGACGGCGCCATATTGTAGGGCGCGGTCTTGGGCTCCATACGAGAGGGCTATATCGTGTAACAGCAACGAGTCCGCAAACTGACCGGTGTTTATGAGATGCTTCCGTTTCTCCTCCTCACTCGTGAGGTGGACAGTACCGCAGCCCTCCACAGCGTCCATTTCTCCGATGGACACAAAGCACTAAAATGTTTCCTTTTTTTAGTAAAAATTGCAAGGCTTCATGGATGTTTTTTTCGATATTGGCTAAATCTATCATAAATTTTAAGACCAAATGCATAACTTAACCAAGCAAGTCATTTAAAAAAAATTAACCTTGTGTGTTATTATTTTAAAATCCTTAATACTATGCGAAAGTAATTCTGTCCATCTATCAATCTGTCTCTTCTCCACGCCTAAACCACTGAGCCCAATTTGGATGCAATTTGTAATATTTTGAAAAAACTCGAGAATTTTTATCGCAGAAATATCCCGGGAACGTAACATACGCGAGCGCGTAGCACAGCCAGTACACAACATAACATCATACTCCTCTAAATATCCTCTGCAGGTGCGAGCCCCCGTCCAAGCGGCTGGTGGCGTCGGGCGAGGCGGGCGGCGCGCCCCCGTGCGCGGCGGCGGCCCCCAGCTCGCCGTAGTACACCGCCACCACGCTGCGGCCCGCCAGCGCCGCCGCCCACGACACCTTGATGTAGTCCACGTTCAAGTAGTTCAGACCCTCTACGGCACTCGATTTCCTATTTTAGACAACAATTCCTTTATGTACACTAATGTTGTAAAGAGGAAAACTTTATTTGTTTGTTTAGTTGTAATGAATAGGCTCAAAAACTACTGGTCGGCTTTTAAAAATTCTTTCATTATTCGAAACATTATCCATGAGCAACATAGGCTATATATAGTTATATACATAATATTATGATACGGGATCAGCTAGTATCCGATATAGCGCTGAAGATTGTTTGATGAATATACAGAGTGAAATTTGGAATTTTTTTAAATACACTTTTATTTCTTTTCAAAAATTAAGGAATGTTTTCCTTGAGTATTATCTTTTTCTCCAGTATTAAGAGTACTTTCCCTTTTCTTTTGACTCTGACTGTTTCTAGATTATAAATAACGACCCGCCCCGGCTTCGCACGGGTGCAATGCTGATAAAAACCTTCCTCATGAGTTACTCTATCTATTAAAAAAAACCGCATCAAAATCCGTTGCGTAGTTTTAAAGATTTGAGCGTTCATAGGGACATACAACATGACACATGACAGAAAAAGCGACTTTGTTTTATACTATGTAGTGATGTGTCATAATAGTTTTCTAGATTAAAAAAAAATGTGTCCTAATAAGTAATAATTTGTTTAATAATTTCGAAATAGCTAAAGCAACTTTTAAATGTCACATTAGGACAAACAAACTTCGCAGTAGGGTAACTAACCGTGTTTTATAATGTTCCGCCTGCATTCGAACAAAATTGATGACATCTATGGTGTATTGAATAATATTTTTATGAATGTGGTCCAATTTGCTGCAGATCCTGGTACCGGTTCCATCTTCGGTGTTCTCGAGTTTATCATCAAAAGTCATGTCCCAGATGTATGTGAAGAACTGATTTATTTGTTCACTTATTACTTGAAACACCTTCTCAGACTTACAATCAAGTAAAAGTCCTAAAATCGATGGCATAATTTTTACCGATACACTTGGCTGAAAAAATATTTTAATATTATAAAATGCTAAAAAAAAGTTTACGCACTGAAATGTTTATTATGTATACAATATAATATATATCGTTGGCCATGTTACTAATTGATACATTATTATAGATCGAATCAGTTATGTAAGTTATTTTTAAAGTTTTGAATTAAACTTTAATGACGTATTTTTAAAGATCAAAAATATTATTTTTATAATGGACACCCATTACCTAATATTATTATCAGATCCGAGTGTAAGATGTATTTATACATATTTGCGCTACGCCAATAAAGATAGGGTTAATTATAATAACAATTTACGTTTATTTCAGGTATGCACATGCCGATACTACAATATGTAAAAAAAATATATTAATTAATATCTCACCGAGCTTACCTTTACATCGCAAACAGCGCTCACGGCGGCCGCGCAATTATTAGACGAAGCGATAACGGCCAGAAGAGCGCTAGTTATTCTCACTATCCACTTTGAATCGTCTTCGTTTTGTCTCGGAATCCAATAGTCCAGACAATTATAAGAATTGAATTTTGACTCGTCTATCTGATATATAGAAAAAGTTTCGCTTGTTGATGGACAAAGGGGTAGTAATATGTCTGTATTAATACCCTCCATATCTGTAAAATTGCAATATACTCATTTATAAGTATTAATTTTAAATATAAAATTAAAATTAAAATAGTGAATTAAAAAGGGTACCTAAAGCCAACTTCCCATCCCGGAATTTCAGTAGCCGATTAATCGCTTTAGCAACTTTACTATTAACAGTTGGATCTTTGTCAAAGAGTTCTTCGGAAAATGTTTTCAGTACAGTAAATGCAAAATATTGTTTTGGTAGTAATGTTGCAGCCTTTGCGGAATCAGCTGGTGGTACAGTGACGAGACTTTTAATATCATAAGTAGAAACTTCACTTAAGCAACTACAAGCTTGGATAATAATCTGTAAGAAATTAAATTATAATAAATGTTATTTTAAGAGATTAAAAAGTTAAAGTATACGTACTATACTACTTGCGCGTTAAACATCCGTAAATCTAATATATACTGTCAATTAATCCCGCTAGTAGGCTACTCGTATTCGAAATTTCCTCAAAATCTATTCAGTAGTAACGGCGTGATTGACACACAAACATCCACACCTTCACAATTATAATATTAGAAGGAAGTAGGTTAACAGTTCTGTGATATTAATATTATATTATTCAAACAAAAAATCCATTCTATACACACGTACTTACTTTATTATCATTTGATGTTTTTATTATATTATTCAGCGAGTTAATTAAGCTGTGTATATGGCTCCCAGAGCAATCTTCAGAAAATCCTTTAATATTCAGTTCTTTAATAAGACTATTAACAAATTTACCATTAGATTTTAAAAATTGCCTCAGATTGAACAAAACTTCGTGACTGTAAACATAAAGATAGACTGTAACAATAATAAATACCAATAATGATTAGTAAATACTGAAGTTTGTATTTAATATAATTACCTCGGGAAGGATAGATTTATGATATATTTCTGAAGCATAAGCGAAAACTCATTTTTCGTAGAACAGACTTGGCTTTCTTTGTCATCTTTATACAAAAGGTCTAAATAATCAACAACATCACCACGTTTAGAATTACTATAATCCAGCAAATATGTTTCTAAATTGTTAGAAAAAGTAAATCCTGTTTCCTTTTTAATACTAATTATTGATAGAATTTTCGGAACTATTAATTTTCTCACAGAGTCTAACCGCTCTGAAGGATAATTTAAAATTCTTCCCATTATAGCTTTCAATGAATAAACCAAAATTTTCATTTCGTATGACGTCTGTGAAGATGTCATAGCGTTCAAGATGCTATTACAGGCAAAGTTATACAAAACCGCATCAGATTGAAATCCCAGGGGAATGTTTTCAATAAAACTAATATAAGTATGTAAATGAAGTGTTTTCAACTCTTGCAGTCCCTGTTTTACGAAGTTAGCCCAAAGCTTGATTAGAATGTTCAAAATAACTAATGGTTGGTTTTCACAAAGGTACTGCATTATATTTCCATCTATCAGTTCCTAAAAGCAAGAAAAATATTGAAAATGCATGTAAGTAGAGAAGCATAACAAGACCATTGATTCAAAACATAATATAATGATAACATTTGCGTTGAAAATTTTAAGTACATATATCGAGCTTTGTATTAGTATTAATCATGTTGCGAGATACAAGATAATTAAATATTTATACTCACGCCAAAGTATTTAAGCACCGCCTTAAAGACAGGTTTGGCATACGCGAATTTGGGCGTCTTTGTTTGTAACTCTATTTGAAACTCAAGACCAGCATTTTCAGGATCACATAAATGTGATGCGGATAACAGAATCAACTCTCCCATATGCTCAACGAACAAATTACTCCATTTGTCATTCTTCAGTATTTGTCGAGTCATTTGGAACATCCTATTACTGTTTTCTAATAATGTTTTAAAGTCCGGTTGTTTTTGGTCTTCTAATTTGTACTTTTCAATTACAATAAATGGAAGACATAGCGCAATTATCGAACAAAAACATATCTGCAAATTAATGTTATTTAGTAGCAAGAGGAAGGATTTTGGTGTTTAGCATTTCAACAATAAGTGAGCGCCTAATATAAAATTGCATGCCTACCTCAATTATATCTTCTAGGGACTTTCCAGATTTATTCACGACATATTTCACAGCCTCACTTTTATCAATATATCCTTTATTTCGCCAGAGCACATCCGAAGCTATTAACCACTTCAAGTGTTTTTCAATAAAGTTATCTACTGATTTAAATCCTAACAAATCGAATGGAATATCTTCAAATCTCTCATTGTTTTTAAACCAATAATGAAGAATATTTTCAATATTAATAGTAATATATTCATCCAAGTTAATATCCATAGATTTCTTTAGAATAATGTTCAGAACTTTTTTAATCATACGTTTATTTAACCCCTTTTTCATTTGAATGTGGATCAATCCAAGAATTATATCGTGCGTCAGATGAGGCTTTATCTGGGACAAAACCAGGTAACAATGTAAAATCGTCAGTGTTCTGTTGGTTGTTTCGTCTTTTAATATAATTTCCTTATTCTTAGAAACCTGAAATTTTTAAATTCATTTTATAACATACTGACCACTTATTACAGATTTGCTTGAATGTATAATAATGCTTACATTTATAACAAAAATATCCATAAGAATATCCGATACTTTTTTAATGTCCCAGATACCCAAGTATTTCATAAGATAACAGCAATATAGTCGCATATTGTGTACGTCTCCCTTAATTTGCTCTAGTACTACATCTTGAAACGACTCATCTTGATCAATATCATGTTTATAATTAAGCTCCATAACTCGAGCAACACATTCGTACACCAGAACTGCTACATGAGGCGGGTAGTACATTTTCATACAACGTTGCAAATAACTTTTGACGATTATAACACAATTCTGCCGAATAACGTTATCTTTTTGTATCCAAACTTTTTCTAGTATTTGCAATAATATCTGTAGGATGTGCAAACTTGCTTTGGAATTTCGAAATAAAATCCGGCACATGTTCTGCATAAGACTTACTACTAAAGCTGAAAAAAACGTTTACCAATAGTATAATCATCAATTATGTATCGTTAGTAATCAAAAGCTAAATAAAATATTAAGCAAACAAAATATATGATAGTTTTATTGTAATAAATCTGTTACCTATATATTTGTTGCTCTTATCAAAACTTATGATCATTTTCATGCATTGAAAAGCACAATCGATGTCCCAATTGTATTCAAATTTATAAAGGTCTTCGTCTAAAATACATTTGATGAGTTCATCTGTGTAATCGTGCTCATGTGAACAATAAGCAGCAAGAAAGTAAATGCAATTGTGCCGTAAACCTGCGAAGCTTAATTCAATATCATCGTCATAAATATTTTCCTCGTCATCGTGGTTAACTTCCGTTTTCAAGACTTCATTGATAGAATGGAAGCAATCCTCACTTATACAAGAGCGAATCACACCATTGAGGAAGCTATTGTAATCATTTTCAAGTAGATCTCGGAGACATTTTAATAAAACTATTTTGTTACGAATTTGTTCGGCAGATCGCAGTACGCGAGTTAATGCTGCAAACACATTCTTAAGACCGTCGACGAGGATGCAGTATAATGGTGAAGTAAGTGCATCTTCCTTTGAGAGTATCTTGTACTTCAACAAAGACTTATAAAGAAGCAGAACAACATGTATATATTTCCCATTTTCAATGGGCACTTCTTTATTCGAAACTGCCTCCGATAATTTTCGGCTTAAGTGATTCATAACGAGGTCACTCATTTCTCTACTCACTTCAATTGCATTTAAAATTTCTTTCTTGTTGTGTGTCGCCTCGGTACTGATAGGCATATCATAATCAAAAGTTCCAAATAATATGCTTCTTTCGACATCATTAAACAAAACATTATATATATCAAAGGATGTATCGGGACAGTTCTGGTCAGACAAGAATAAGTTGTCGTTAGAAATTATTTGAAAGAAGAATTGTTCTAAGTATACTACATCAATCTCAGTGACTTTCACATGCGTCAGCCAATTAAAGCATTTGATTTTAAGTTCTAAGTGGCAGCAATTGCTAAAAAACTTAAAATAAATAAAACTTAGAGTTTTTAGAGTATGATTATTCACAGGCATTCCTTTTTCAAAATAAAAAACAAGTAGTGGCTGCACATGTGTGTATTTTATAATATCTAGTTTTAATAATGACAACATAATCAGATGTATTGATTGATGACCAGGATTTAGTATGGCAGAGTTTCTGAAAGAATTTTTTTATTAGGATTGTAATTTTAATTTATTATTTATTATTTTCATTAATTAATGAAAAAATTTAATAAAATTTATAAAATACCTCACACAAGTGTTCCACAAAGCAATAAGAACATCATTTCTATCTTCTGAAATATTGTTATTTTTTTGGTAATAATCTATCACCAAACAACACATCTTACCAAAATCACTCCAATTAAAAGCTTTACTCATGTTGGACAATAATAATTCGGACATTTTCAAAACTGTGTAAAAATGTGATTGTGTTAATGAATTTTGGAAATTTTTCACATACATGTATATGACTCCAACCCTAGAAGAAAATTTAAATAGTATTAAATTTGTTTAATATGATATGATCGCCTGAAATAACAATATATTTTTAAGTTTTTTATCTTTATATAGAACACTCTCACAGGTCTAAAAAAACCCAGACAATGCACAATCATAAAACACTCATATTTATGAATCTTTTTCGCCCCTTAATTGTTACAGGGCAAAGGTAAATAACCAAATTGTTTACCAAATCTCTGGATTCTGTTGAAATTCCACCAATAAGTCATCAAACGTTTTTTTATTATTAAAACTTAACTTCTGTTTCTTTGCTGAATGTTCAGCTATTTCTCCATTATCAATAATTTCATCCTGATTGAATATCTGTAAGCATTTGTTCAGGTTATTGTGACTGAATCCAATGTTGAGATCACAAAAACTAGTTGTTGGCAAGATCTTTGTCTTTGTGGAACAATTACAAAAACAGATACTTCCCACAGGGATGCCTAGATGGCATTTTTTCATCTTGTTGAAAAAATGCCATCTAGGCAAGTATTTAGTGGATAAAATAGAAACCGATAGTAAGTATGAATGTCAAGAAATTTCAACATTATAGAAAAATTTATTATCTGAATAATATATATTAGAGACATATATACAAAAATATATAACATTTATGATTCATTACACTAATATATTTGAATCAATTTCAACTCCACCTACTACCCTTTTTATCAAGAAGATAAAGAAAAACAAATGGGATATGATAATTATTTTGCCTTTGACACAGAAAAATAACATAATATATACCTACCTGATAATAAGTAATAGCTGTTAAATTGGAAAAATCTTCAATATCTGTTGAAAGATTATTATGTTTTAAATTTTTTTGCATATAGTTTATCTCAAGACACACAATTTCTAGTATGCTATGTAAATGTTTATTCCAAATATCCCAATTGTTTGCCAAACTAATCTCCTCGTGTTGCAATCTTCCCATTGGATGATGTACAATTATTGTAGATTGCAGAACTTTGAATAATAAAGACTGCAAAAAAAAAAATCAACTGATGCATTTTTTCTTATGAGATGAAACTTTATCACCATTATTAAAGTTACCTTTTTCTTTATATCCATACTGTGATCATAAATTTTAAATAATAATGGTAAAATTGTTTCAGAAAAATCGCAGATATATAGTCGACATTCTGAAGACAACTGAAAAATTGGCAGAGATAAAATCAAAATTCATAAAATATGATAAAGATATACTAAAAATAATTTTAGTTGATAAGTCATGTGATAGGTATACTAATTGAAACCCTATAGTAGAGTCACTTTGACATAATATTAAGCAGGCATCAAGAATGACTAGCGGAAGAGCTATTAACTAGTTTCAACAAATTCTTTTATTAATTATGAAAGAATTTATTCAAACTGCTGCTCATATATTGTGCCCACAAAACATTTATACATAGTATATAATGTAAACATGCATACCCGCATAAATGGAAGATAAAAAGGTAAATTCATTAAAAGAAAGTGAATCCCTATGAATTAATAACACCTATAGTTCAATATTAAAATAAATAAAGACATGTTGCATGCCAATGGGTGTTAAAAATAATGGTTTAGTCCTTTACTTAAATGGATTAGTGAATAATATATATTGAAAATAATATTACCAACTCCATCAATAGTAAAACTATTTTCAGTACAATTTCCTGAACTTTTTTATCGTGCAATACTTTTTGAAAACAATTCTTGAGATCTGAAAGCGAATCTCTTAAACAAACAAAACATTGGCTTGAATTGCTAGCATTCTGTATAACTAGGAGTAAAAACTTGAATTTGGTCAGATTGTCTAATTCCGATAATTTAGTGAGACAGGTACTTATTGATACATCCAGCAAATCTAAAACAAACATGTTTATTTAAATATATCACTGTTATCTCACAGAGTAGCTTCAAAAAGTTAAGAGATTTTTCTGTTCTTATAAAAAGCATGTATTAATAATAATTGTTTAAGTTGCAAAATACTGTTATTTTTGCTCAATTAAACATTTACAATGTAGAGTAATATAATATTCATATTTATAAAACATGTTCATTAATTAATTTTTTAATGCTGTTCTTATTTGTGCTAGTGAGTTAACTAAAAGTAATTTGCACTAATTTGCAGGTCTATCCTAACTGCTGTTAAAACTCACATTAAGAATAACTATATGAATATAGTAACTTACTTTGCCACATAGCTGGAGTAATATATCCTATGAAATAATTTGTACTTAGTACATGTTTATATAGAACAGTCAAATAAGCATCTCCAATAGCCTTCCGAAGACGATTATCATTGAAAATATTTAAACATGAGTCTATTATTATATCACATTTGATGAAAGCTCCACCTGAAATGTTTTTTTAATTTTTTATAATAATCTATGCATTAAAAAAAAGCTATAATAGTGAAGTTGATTTCTTTTTAAACACTTTATTGCACAACCAAAAATACAGAGGAATACACTAATATATGATATTAGTAGCCAACAAAGAGCATATATAATAAAAAAATAAATATAAAAATTTATAATAATACAATAAAATATATAATAATACATCAAACATATCTTTTGGAATTCATATTTTTTTATCGGCTTTGCCTACAGTCATGAGTTTGTAAATAAATTCAAAAGTGTTACCCTTGTTTGAACTGGAAACACACAAATTAAGTAGACTCGTAGCTATCCCAACAACTACAGAGAAATTTTTGTTTGTTTCGAATTTTTCCATTTCCTATAAAAACATTAGAAGTTTTAGTTAATTAGCATTAATTTTAACCAGCTTCCAAAAGATGTCAGTGCAAAAGAGCTCAATGTACATTTATATGTTTTGTTATACATTTATAATATTTGCACTGACCTGCTTTAACTTATGGGCCTTAAGTATATACCTTATTCATGAAGTGGTACTATGTATTTGGAATTTAAATCAGATGACTTTGAAGACTTGATTAGAGACATCGAATGCCTTTAACCTCCTGATTTTCATTAGATTTCAAAAATATAATTAAAATTATTTAATGTTTCATGAATTTGCTTTTATTTTAATGTCAAAAAGTAGTTATTGTTATGATTTATAAATTTTCTTATCTTACCTTAATGATATAATCATTTATATCACTAAATACATGATTCCAGGTATATCCAGATTTTTTCAAAGTATTACCATTAAGTAAACTAGGTACCGCTGTTCTACTAAGCATATCTTTTAAAGTTTCCGCGCTTTTCTTTCTTTCACTAGCTCGAACTGATGTGAGATTCGAGCAAATTTCCCTAAGGGATATTTCTAAAGCCATTTTTATGGTATATACTTTAAACTATACAACTTTTATTTAATGAATAAAAACAATCATAATAAACAATATATAATAAGTACTTTGCCTAGTATTAAATAAGGCGTAATTAATATTAAACTGAAATTAAATGCATTGTTTATTAGACGCGTACTTAAAAGTTTATACAATATGTTTATATAAAAAATTATTAATTTAAGTTTTATTTTGCTGTTTAAAAGTTTAACTCACTGTCAACTTGTCAAGTGTCAGTGTCACTACCAAATACCAATAGCCAATGTACTCTATAGTCTTTGTGTCACAGATTCGCAGAACCTATCACCTATCGTTATAGATGTCGAGCTGATATTAGTACCAGTGATCTAGTGCTAGTGATACACATTTCCGATAACAAACATATTTTCTCAAGCAAAGTAATTTTAAAATGATTTTTTTGAGTGGGCTTTCAAGGTCAAATTATTAACTATCTACTACATAAATGTCTCCATCGTTGCGCCCCGTCTAACCCCATATAATTTAAGCAAGACTGAATAAATATGACGTTTCCTCAACTTTTGATGATGCAATGTCATTCTTCTTTGGAGTACTATCGATTATCAAATGGTGAAATGTTTATTTATTTTATTGCAAAATCAAAGGTCGTTAAATAAATTTTGCGAAAATTCAACGATGTAGTTTTTTATTTTTATCAAAATCAGCCTCAAGGTATCTTTGAACATTTCATGATAGTATGCATTGTTTAGAGTTGGTTCAGTAAATTTACTGATAAGTTGACGTCATAATATAATGGACGATAGCTACGTTTTGTAAGCTAAAAACTATATAAAATATTAATTAATTTATTAAGTAATGAAAAACATCTTCAACAATGAGAGTGGGAGCCGATTTTGGGGATAATTTCAGGAAACGGACAATTTTTGGAGAAAATTTAAACCTAATCAGTGAAAATTTTTGATTCATAATCTGGAGACATTGAATACAATATTATAACACTAGTCAACCTTGCGCAGATAGCAATGCTTCTTCTCACGTTCATGTCAACTTGCGCAAACAAACTTGTACGAGTTGGGAATCGAAATTTTGAATTTAAGTAATCATCTTTCAATAAACGTTAAAGAATATAATTTTATTGCGTTTATTTTAATGCGAGTTTTCTCCATATTATGAGTTAGCGCGTTGGTGTCCTTCTTTCTGTAGCACGTTGCAAATGCAAATAATAAACTAACACACGTTAGTAGTGATGCTGTTGCGCGTAAACGCACCTAAACGCATGATACTATCGCTTCAAAATCGCTATAGGTGAGGGCCTATAATCAAGATTCGTTGATTAAGTGTGGGATTAAAACGTTTTTTGTAATAAAAATCAATAACTTTTTATTCAACACATACAGTATCACGAGCACTTGCATAAAGCAATCGTATGTTGTCACAATATCCAGCACCACGTCGCGATCCTGTTACTATAACATACGGATCGCCAGCGCGTAAAATTCTTTTTGCTTTACAATAATCAAGAGCAGCATGTATTCGTGAATCCACTTCTGCACACCATGTATTTTTCGCCACTTCGAAATAATGCATGGCACGAACACCTCTCCAAAACCTTAACTGCCGGGCAGTATGACAAGCTCTTGTTACTGCTACTATCGGGCAAGTCGGTTTTGCATGTGATATGATTTTTGCAGTACGTCCAGAATTTGTGAGACAAATTATAACAACAGCACGTGAGCGCATAGCTAGTTCTACAGCAGAGACACCTATTGCTTTTGTGGGCTCCTCGAGTGGAGTTTGCATGAGATCTGTAATTCCATAAATTTTCGGTCGCCAAATAGTATTCTCTGCGTGTCTACAAATAACTGCAGCAGCTGCAACACAGTGCTCAGCCATCTTTACAGAGTCATAACTTGGTACCAATTTTTTCAGTGGCGAATCATAATGCAGTTCCAGCGAAAGGACGTCGGCGCCATCCAATACCAAATTAGCAATGTCATTGACGCAAAGTGTGGGAATTTGTTCGTTTAAAACTGCTTTAAATATGCAAGGTTTACCAGCAAAATTACATTTAGCCAAAATGCTTTTTTGAGCAATAAATATTTTCTCTACTGGTAAATCCGTACTTAAAACACACCTATCAACATATAAGCCGTCTGCTTCAACCAGCAAATTATCTATATTATCAAATCCAAGTACTGAGTCAATACATGCAAGGACGAGGATGTGTTTTCCCTTTTCGGACAAGCATTCCCTTATAGACCGAATATCTTGAGGATTTTGCGCGTTTGGAACTAAAATACCATCTACATCAGAACCAATAGCAAAAGCAATTTGTTCTTCCATGTGTTCAAATGGTTGTTCTAAGGAATCACTATATGTGATAGATTCTTGGCTTTTATTGCCTTTTTTAATTTCTATTTCATGAGGAACTTTAGAAATATGAACTGCCATTTTAGCTCCTACTACGCCTCCCGTGGATATTGTACATTCAACTGAATCATCACCAATTTCATCAATGATCAATTTTATTTTGCCAGATGTTAGACTATCAATAAAAATTGAATCGCCTTTTTGCAAATCGGTCAAGTGGTCATATCCAACAAATAAACAGTCCACAGTGCCACTCTCTCTCCAGCTAGTATCAGTTGTCAACCTGATCATTTCTCGCTCCTTGAGCTCTATTGTTGTTTGTGGCCCTCCCTTAAGTTCTCCGGTAACGATTTCAGGTCCTCTTACATCAACAAGAAGTGCCAAGGGATAAACATATTCTAATTCAGCACTATAATTATACACAGCTTGTCTGATGCTCTGTATGATTTGTCCACAAGCATCTGGTTCCAAGTCACGCATATTCAATCGAGCAACCGTCATTCCAGCTGCAATGAGTCTCTGTATAGCGGCAGGTTCTTTATTATTTATTCCTATTTCACACATAAGACCCGTTTGCAACTCTTCACAAGGATTTTCGTGAATATTTAAATTGCAATAGTGTTTCATTAACGAAGATTCAACGGGACGTTCTTTCTCTTTAAATGATGGCAATGCTTCCAAAGGAATATGCCAAGGTAAAGCCATAATTTATTTCAAGATCTTTTTTTTATCAAATTATTACTTTAAAAAATATATATTAATCATTTGCAATAATATTTAAAAGTAAAAGTATCTTATCGTCCGTCATTTGTTTTTATTACTGACCATGTTTTGTTTGAAATGGCGTTATGTCAATAAAAATTATTTTCAAAATGAAAATAATAATTTTAATTTTGGGTTAAGAAAAAATATATTTAGTAACAAAATGTATTTTAAACTAAAATTTTATTATAATATATTTTGATACCAACCGAAAAAATAGATGTGACATACATACAACAGTCTACACTGTTCACACCGCAGTTTATGAAAATTAAAAAAAAGTGAACGAGGTTGCTTGACTGCGTGTCACGTTTATTCTTTGGCAGAATAATAAACGCGTTGCCTTTATTTTGCCACAATTTCCGCGGATTACTAGTATGCTTCGTAGTGCATTCTATGATTGAAGTGTTTATTAAAAAAGTTTGTGTTGTGGTGGACTGCTGAAGTTCTTGAAATTAACTATTTCTTGTATCTGCCGTTCGTACTGTGCGACCGTGAAGGTTGAGAATGTTACGTCATTTTACCCTGTAGTGTTTGATATGAACTTAAACATATTTTTAAATTGTGTTCCTGTGCTTTTCCTCGCATGAGTTATAGTTTTTGTTATAAGGTAAAGTAAGTGTTTACTGTTTTACTTTGATCAAAATATTCTTTTAGACCGGCTGCGACAAGATGCCGCCATGTTATTTAGTTATACTGTCAACCACTGATCGCGGTTAGCCCTGATACACTTGAATTCATATAGTTATCGTACTCTTTGTTTGTAAAACTGCAGCAACCTGAATGCAAAATGCCTAAAATATATTTATTTTTGAATAAAACACATACAATAGTTTAATAACAAAGCCTAAAATTAAGTTAGTTGATTTGTTTACTGGTGTGTATTGACTGTCAATGTTATGACGTCATTGAATAACTTGAACATAACAGCAATATTATGATCATATTTCCAATAAGATACAATTGGGATAAAACTTAACAAATTTATAAATTGGATTGTAAACAAAGGATAATGTAATTTATTCAGGACATTATTTACGATTTTTTTCAGAATTGTTATAAAATAGAAATACATTATAGATTATAGGATTTTTTTAATGTTATTTATATTTTTGCATTTTGTAATTGCTTAGTTGAAAAAAATTAAAATTAAAGTATGTGTGTTTTTTATCCTTTCACTTAAAAACTACTAAACAAATTATGATGAAACTTAGTATACATCTATATGTATGCTATTTGGACCCTTATCTATATAAGGGTTCAGAATAACATATAAGCTACTTGTAATTCTGGACTTTCCATGGGATCAGAAATTACACGGATGAAACCACGGTGTGTGGCTATATGTTATTCAGAACCCTTGCCTAAAAGTATACCAAGTCTCGACATAAATGAAAAAATATACTTTCACATTATCATATTAGTGGGATGTATGGAAGATAGTTGAGAAAGTTTGGATATGGGACAGGTTATTGCCCAAACACTCAAGAGAACTGAATGAAATTAATACTTTTATTAAATACTGAATAACCACATCATTTTCAGCTATGCGGGGGAACATTCATCTAAGTAAAAATATGGATGTCATGTTTATAAAAATTATCTGTACATAGTATGCAGATGGCAGATTGTTTAAATGAGGCAATGTCTACTATCTTTTTTTTTTAATTTTCCATTAAATGTTTGCATAAACACTTTTTCTGTAATATTTTTCAGCTGTCAAGTTGGGAATAAATTTACTATTCTTTGTTTTTAAGAAATGTATTCTCTACTGTGCCCAATTTCAATTAATTAATTCAGAAATTATTGAGTCATTGGGTAACAGATTACCATATATCCAATCTTTCTTATCTAACTGCCTTTTGGTCTAATAATGATAAAAATGTGAAAGTTTAATCATTTAGATGTTTGTGATTATGAGATCATTTAGATCATTTAAATAAAAGAATCCTAAGCAAATTTGGCATAAATTGAAATGTAGGGTATAAAAATCATATCGTTTGAAAATAAAAAAGCTACATATCAATAAAATTGTGCTGTTTTAAATTTGATGCTGCTTATTCCTACAATCATCATACACTATTAATATATTTTATTTTTGATATTTAATTTAATTATTTTGAATAGATATTTAAACAGAAACAATATCAGAGGAATTATTAAATTGTCAGAGGTTACCTGTTAAATCTTTGTGTTATTAATAGGGAAATATACCTACCAGAGAAATAATACAAGATAAATAATGTTTTAATTAGGATATATTTTTATGTCTTTGATAAGTAAAAAGGCTTATTGAAAAAAGATACTACTCGAAAAACATGTTTATTATGTTATGGATTTTTTTTATAAATATTTTGGACAAAAAAGACCCTTTAATTCTGTCCATTAAAAATATGCAACTAATAATTTATCAATTCAAATAACTGTGAAGTGTGAAATATTAACACAAGTTTTAT
Organism: Phoebis sennae; assembly: GCA_001586405.1. Classification (NCBI taxonomy): domain Eukaryota; kingdom Metazoa; phylum Arthropoda; class Insecta; order Lepidoptera; family Pieridae; genus Phoebis; species Phoebis sennae. Next base: position 121,773 of record LQNK01002489.1, on the reverse strand, counting down.
GCTTCTGCTTAGTTGTTTTTGCCTTATTCTGTGTAAGAAAATAAAAAATCATAATAAGTAATATCAATAAACATTTTTTTATTAGAGAACTATTATTTGTAATAGAGGTGTTGGCTATTGTTTATTTTTTTTAAAGAAAATGTCTCAATATTTTTATTCACAAAATATTTCAAGCAGGATTGTTTGTTGAATATCTTTAAAAATAAGAAAGACTTGATTTGAAGTCATAGCGAGATAAACAACATTATAGGTGTTTTTTTTAATTTACCCAAAACTATTATGAAAATATGGTTATAAATATCCACAAAAATAGACTTGCATTTCCAGTTTTGATAGACTTCTATTTTGATTTGTCTTACATCTTCAGTAATTGTAATGACAACTGTATGTGTTCAAATGTTCGGCAATTTTTTTGAATCTAGAGATTTCACCTGTCACCACTCCTGTCGGCCTTGGTGACACCCTTATACCTTATTACAGATATTATATTACATAAAAAAGACACTTGGCTTTTGGAAGGAACTAGCTCTATATGGGATTATTATACATTTGTAGAAAATTATACATTTGTTTTACATTCTAAGCATCGTATATTAATCATCATATTTTAAAATTAGGGACATCATATCGATTTTTCATTATTTTTAATACTTTTGAAGCATTTGTTAAATGTTTTTATTGATTGTTTTTAAAATTTCAAGTAAAATGTTATGTCTTTTTATGCTACATTCAATTCAATAACAATACATTTTTATTTTATCTTGTTGTCAATTACTTATATTGCATAATATTTCAATAAATTTTAAAATATTACCTTAAATAATAGAAAATAATAGAGAAAAAAGAATACATGGCATGTATTTTCTATATAATAGTAATATAGAACATATTAAGCAATATTACATATTTGTTATAACACATTAAGTTTGTACTTATAATAAATTCTAGTTCATTTTATTGGAAAAATGGATTTTGTACCTATTTCTGTACAACTTGTTTGAATTTTTCACTTTGGCAAGTCATTTGCAATTGCCACTAGAAAATTTTTTATGCATACAGGTTTGACCATGAGCAATAAGCAGAGTCTGGAGGACATTTCTGATGGGGAGTGTGTATTTGTTACTAAAATGTTCACAATGTTTTTAAATGGGAAATCTTTCCATTGTGTTTTAGGGAGATACAAACTTATAAGTTTATTTAATATGAATATTTTGTTAGTTTTCAGTCTTAAGTCAAAACATATAATAATTAAATAATTATTTGATTCTAATACTGATTTAATACAATTTATCAATGCACTAAACTATTAATTAATAAATGAACTATTGCAACAGATTAAATTTAGAAATATTCATAAGAATTCTCGCTTTTATGTCTGCACATGTATATGTATTACAGATACTGAATTATATTTTTGTAAGATTCTTATAAGAAATTAATAACCTTTGGTAGTAATATGTTTGTTGTATAAATGTTTGCACCCTGTTATATTTATGTGGCAATAAAATTACATCAGCTATGAAAATTTTGACTATGTAGTATGTAGCTAAGGATTGCAGTACCGGTACTGAAATGGTCAGCTCCAGGATCGGTATTTGACCGACGCCAGTTTCGGGAATCCTGGGAATTTCGGGAATTTTGGTACTGAGTAATAATTTAACGGAATATCTGAATGATAAGAAATAAAACAAATTTTTATATGTAATATATTCCAAACGAAAAATAATAGAAACTCGTCTTACAAAAATGACAATAATCAAATAACATCTTCTAACAAAAAAAAGAAAATCACTCGTTTTTTAGCCTGTTGTATTTAAATCCTGGACAAAGATACAAAGGCCTTTCCTCTTATTGCGATTTTGAACTATTGTGTACCCAGTAAACAAGAAGTTTATCGATTTCGAGGTGTGTCTGCATAGCTCGTACGGCATGTGACGTACGTGGCCTACCCACCTTCATTTGAGTGTGGTAGCTTTTTGGGTCTGCAGTGTAGCCCAATGGACACTATTTGAGACGCGGATTCTGAGAAAAAGGAAGAAAATGTATATTCTTGAAATGGGGTTTGTTACAAGGCGTGATGATGTGTCAAATGAACAACTGGTAGGGTAGAGTCGAGGGTACAAAACCTTGTGGCAGATCACAAATACCGTGGATGGACCAAAAAGTCCACAATTGATCTCAAGTGCACAAGATGAGCCAATGTCAAAGAGGAATGGCGGCGTCGGCAAAAATCACTGTGATAACCACGAACGTTCTATCAAGAATGAACGCCGGAGAAGAAGCGCAGTTAAATGTTTCGAACACGGTCTGCAAATTTAACACCTAGAATGTTGCGGTTCATTGCTCTTTGGCAAACCTTGAGGTCATTTGTCAGTGACAGTGTTTATGACCCATACGTTAAGACACGAAGGATACATATGCCTTCGCTTGATGGTCATCGAAAGTCTTCCTTCGATTAGATCTTTCATAGACCAAAGGTCTTCCAAGCATTTTCTATGCGTCTCGAAATTTTGAGCTCCTGTGTTGCCTAGAAAGATACCATCCAACCTCGAGGCTTGCATTGCTTAATTCTTGAAGCATGTCTTGTGGCTTATGTGCCGAAAGAAACAATGTAGTCGAATGTAGTCAGCGAAACGTTAATGAAATGAAATGATTTGCACCGACTTTGTGTAGATTTAATAAAATAAAAGTTATTTTTTACCTTTTAGTGTGAGGAAGTTGGTTCTATTTTATTGTCAAAAAGTTATTATTATAGTTTTATTGACGTTTTGCTGTTATAAAACAGAAACTTAGGTCTAGTAAAATTTGTACTTAGCTGAAATAAATTCTTAAAAAATACATGACGTCGGGTCTTTGATTATTTAAAATCATTCTTTACTGAATATAGATATATCCAGCCGATGGAAATATGCGTTTTGGCTCGAAACTAGGTTCTTTATATTTGACTCTAGGTTTAAAACATTTTTAAACGTTTATCATAATCGTTGTAATTGAACAAATCATCCTCGGCTTACGTCGCATAATAACGTCACAACAGATAAGTACAGAAGAAAATCTTTGTGCAATGTGCGCTCGGGCAACGCACACATAGACATCACTCTTTTGTGAATGTCCTGAACGTCCATCCAAAGATGCCGATATGCCGTTCGCGTATGGATAGAACGACGACGCAATTTTATGCGACAAGATTTCTAAATAATTAGTTAAAGTTATTTGGGAATTCCCGGTACTGGACCAAAGGTACCAAGCAAGCGAACGTGCAGGTGCAACCTTATCTTTCTATATATAAAATAAAACAGAAAACAAACCATTTCTGTACATTGAATATTTTTCAAAAAGAGTGCATAATTGGTATGCAATATGTATGTTCTATAGACACCAAAACCATAGCTAGAATTTTTTTTCCGTTTGTCTGTTTATCTGTTTGTATGTGCGTCAATCATTTTGATAAATTTTTATACATCGATAGACCAATATTAAGTGCAACTTACGGACTTAATTTTATTTGAAAAAATAATTTAGGCATGGCTCTCCATACTTGAGGGTGAATAAATAAATACGCAAATATATCATTACATGAGATTTATCGAAAAATTAATTTTATCTGATTATCTTAGATATTTTTTAAAGCAACAGTGACTTAACACATCTTCAGCATTGATCAATCATAATTTGAATGATTTTGAAAAATATTGTCATTGCTTCTCTCTCTCTCTCTCGGAAGAGAAAAAATAAAAATAACTTAGGACTGAGATAATTTTCATTTCTTTGTATGATTAATTTCATGCGATTTTAGCTGTCTCGAGCGGGTTCAATTTTAAAATGTATTTATTATTTATACTAATATTTTAAAGAGGAAAGATTTGATTTTTTTGTTTGTTTTAATTGAATAGACTCCGAAACTGCTGGACAGATTTGGATGACATTTTGTACAGAGATTGTTTGATCCCGACTATCCTACGGGAACGGAAGATTTTCGCGGGTGAAACCGTGAAGATCAGCTAGTTTAAAATAAAAATAAAAACAGTGAAGCAGAAGTCCGGGGATAACCACATAAATAATTTGTTAATAAGATTGGAAAAATATTTAAACAATTACTATTTCTTTCGTTGCTTTGTCTGATTGATTACATTTGACCTTAAGGCTAGCAAAACGCGCCGCCTTAGCCGTCGCGGCTAACAACCGCACCGCGAATTCGGCGACTAAACTCACGAGACCGGAGTTCCGTACGGGTTTTCAACCGCGCAGCAACTGTTAAGGGCCGCAAACGTCGGTGACGACCGCAAGACGTGCGGTTTCAAACCGCTCTTACCATGCTGTGAGATCCTAGCGTAATCAATTTGTAAAACACAGGCACTGATATTATTTAATAATTTGAATTTGTTTTGTGAGGTACAGATGACCAGCAAGAGGGCCGCAGCTTTTAGTTTCATTTCGGATTTAATTTATGTTAAATCAAGTTGATAGTTTATCTCCGAACATTCAGAAAATTCAACAAGCGGGACAAGAACTAAAAGCTTTTGTTTTTACGCTCCATTCTCTTTTGGTTGCTTCCAGTTCAGAATACACATGTGGTACATATAACAGATTTTAATTCGGATTTCATAGTAGATACGAGTGCTTCCAGAGGAATGATTATCCGTATGTAGCATGCATAATATAGAGCGTGTGAAGCCTAGGCAAGTCACTAGGTAGTAGACTAAACGCATTCCCGTCTTGTTTGTTTTTAACTTAAAAAGCTTACATTGCGTTGAATAGAAAGGTGAATTAGGTCTTGGTCTTTGTTAAATGTTCTCGAAGACAGGATATTCAATATTCCTGTGTGGTTCAATACATTTTTTTATCTGTTAAAAAATCAAAATAAAAAGCTTTCCTCAATAAATACTAAGAACCCTATAATGGTAATCACTTAATTATTAATTGTTTCAGAAGTTTTGCATCGGGTCTGCTGGTAATTGGGTGTAGCCACGGATCGTCATAATACGGCGCTGAATGGCGCCACGAACGTCAATGACATATTTATGCAAGTCCTGGCCAACGAAAATGCAAGGTAAGTTTAATCTTATATCATTTTAATACCATCATTAGGCATTAAGAGACGCACCATGTTGATATCATCAATTACACATTTTTATAGCTTGTACCTGCAATAAAGTCGGATTATACGTGTGTTGCTTTAATGGTTATATACTAAATAATGTTAAAAAGACCATGTGCGTTGGGAGACTGTTAGAAAACATAAACTAGATAGGAGTTGTCATCAGGAGTTTTAGAAATTATATTAAAAATAAACGTAGAATTGATTATAATAGGTTTGAATCACCTATAATGTTTATGAATTTAAAAGTAATAATCATAGTTCCAAGTTTTGTTATCATGGCGACGCTGAGACGGCAGTAGCACTGGCGGTTTCCATGGCGACCTCGCTAGCTCAGCGTGTCGAGCGAACAGTAAGGGTACGATCAATCCCGAGCCAAGGAAACCCGCACCCTTCACCGGCTGTTTACACCGTACTTGCGCACATTTCTCGCGCATTTTGCTTTTCAAATATACTGATTATACTACACGTAATATAACGATTCTTATACATATTGTTTAGTTCAAAGACGGGAAATGTTGAATGGGCGAGATAACAACCCCAACGCGTGTTAAAGTGTCCACATTGTCAATCTTGTTATGGATTATAGAAAAATCGTTGATGACGCGTTGTCGCAAATGCATTACTTATGATCACGCAGCGAAAGTTATGTCGTGACTCTCCACAACGATCAGCGCGCTTTGGTAAAGAAGAAAAGTCATCACGATCTGTAGAATATAATTACATATAATAAATACTACATCTTAAGTACACGATATAAAAACATAAATATAAACTATAAATTTTTCAGGTCCCTATTTCCCAGAACCCGGGTCCAATTTTTTGATTGTCATAATTATTTTTTCAATTTACAATTTACAATTTATTCATACAATTCACATTAAATTCACAATACAAAACACAATATCGAGCCTATTTAGATTATTGTAATTTGTAATCGTTATTAATAAAATAGAGCTTGATCTTTTAAGCTCCTTTCTAATATTCACCCTGTTTTTTAAAAAATATATGCATATTATTCATCCTAAACACTATATCCCTAACTTTTATTGTGATTGAATTATGTTTATTGATTAATTATTTACAAAAGTATTGTAAAAGCTGTGAGTAGAAGACTCTTGAAATCGCCAGCAATCCAGCGATTAACTGACAAATGTATTTTTAGGTATATAATGATCTTAGTTTAAATCAAAGTAAGTTTAATCACACTGTTTCTGAGTAGGAGGTCATTGACATTACACTTACATAAAAAATGAAGTTTTATAAAAGGACGAACTGCAACATGTTCCCGTTGCAGAATACAGCGTTCCCAAGTCCTGTATATAAATTTTCATTAATATTTTCTCTCGTCATATTAGTTATGCTTGATGTGCGTTTTAGCGGGAAGGAACGTGACCTTGACCTCAGAGCAATAGGCCTAACCTGCCCCAAAAGACTTGAGTGAAAAGTTACTGGTCGATAATAAAACACCGCTTTCACGCAAGCGCCCTTGCACTGGTCCACACCATCGATCCGCCCGCCCACGTGACGCAACGCATTTGCGAGGATTCCTTTCACTGCTGAAAACTCTTACTTCACGAACCAATTAAATAATTATAATACACATGTGCAATAATACCGTCTTTTATCTTAAATTTGCAAGATATTCTTGAATTCAAGCACAATTTTAAAAAATCCTTTAGAAGGCGCAGTACTTAAATGTACATTTTCAGACAAATCCATATTTATTCATGATTTAGGTATAAAATCATGGCCAATTGTTATTAAATTTAAAAAGGACTATTATTGTTTTCCCTTAGTTCCTAGAAGCCGCGATACGAGATAATAAATTCTGTGTATGTTATATATCTTTAGCTGTGACGTAGAACTCGTTAGTAATACCAATACCAGTATTACAACTTACTCATAGTTGAGCAACTTTGGTATTGACAACCGTTTTAGCATTGATGCAGTTAGTACGAAGACATTGCGTAAGATTTTTCCTGTTAAAGGAACATGTTTTGGTGAATAACATTTTCCTTAATATACATTAATTCTATATTATCTGAAATGAGCCGGCAAATTTTTTTATATAAGTCAAGGAAATCAAAATAAAATTGATTAATGGAATGGATTAGATCATTAAAATCTAGCATGTGTCCGTACGAAGTATAGGTTATTCTCATAAACTATATAGCAGAACATTTTCATTCTTTATAGTTTGTTTGGTAGTTAATTTCATCATAAAATTAAGTCAGACTGCTTCATTTCGTTGAATGCAACTTGTAAAAATCGAAAACCAATTGCCATTTTCAGACGCATGATGGAAACATCAGGTTCCTCTTCAGATCTATTATAAATTGCTATATTTAATATCTATAGTAATCATCGTGTGTTTGCAGTGATACAAGTTACAACTTACAACTATGATACCAATAAAATTTCATTTCACTTCTACATATTCATTAAGTTCATTATTTAATTTGGTAGAATTGAAATGCAATGCAAGAAATAACTCTATTTTAACATAATATCTTAAATTCCTGCTAACATTTGTAAGGAAGGACGACAAGCTATCAGTCACTCTCAGTACGTAGGCATAAAAATGGGTTAATTATGAGATTAAAATGGAAATATCTCACATGATCCCTAAGCAATATATTAAGCAATTTGTACTCTCATTACCAGTCTCATTTCATCAAATTGCAGAGGCTCTCATGGGGTTTAAACCTCATCAGCTCGCGCTGATACTTGTATATTGTGATAATATTGTTAACATTGTTACAAATATTATTGATTACATTTACAAACGAAATAAATTACAGTAATGTGTTTAATCACTACAATATATTGTAGACTCTACAATGTAGAGTTTTAACGGAAAAGAAGGTAAAATCGGACGACATCAGAAAACAACGAGGACATTATCAATTCGGGCATTTTTATTTTTTTCTTTGTGTGGAGCACCTAATAATTCTCGTATAAGAACAGTTAAAACAAAAAAGTATTTATCATTTTTACTTGCATGCAACACTTCTGCAATTTGTGTTTTTATTCGAAATTATTTATGATCATCTTTGTCTACCTTCCGCCTTTATTTTCATTACCAATAAACCATTTTTAATGCTTTAGTTTGTATGATACAAACCCGTCTGTTGTTTGACGATAGCATTACAAATATTAAAAGGTTTGTTGTTTTTTTTTTACTATGTAATTGTGTGTGTTTTAATAAATGTTTCTTTCTTTCTTTCTATTACAGAATGATTTACCCCGCCGTTTATCGTGTTGTTTTCCGAAATATTGAAAACAAAACGTTCGTGTAACGTTAATGTAATTCTTCATAATAAATCCCTTTATACTAACTGAAAATATACCGTTAATACAAACATCGTGAAAAAAATATATGCCAATTAGTAATTGAATAGGCAGGCATATATATTTTTTCATGCGTCTTGGTCACGAAAAATCTTATTAGTTTTTTTTTTTAAGTCTAGGATTTCATAAGAGTATCTTTTCCACATACGATCTAGTCTATCAGACTAACAAGTAATTAATTAAAATTAAGATTGTGTCCATTAACAATTTATTATTGTCTCTATTAAGGGAAAGACACTTTGTTATTTTGTTCTCTGATTAGTCATTAAATTGGAAGAAAGTTATAAATAAAAAGCGGGTTATAATTTGCAGCTACTGACAATTTATCAAAATATTATCCTTATGTAGCATTATTTGCATATCTGTCATGAACTCTCTGATAACATACTAAGTGATCCGATATTTTTGTTAATAAAATGAATCCCATGATTCACCGATGAAAAGATGATCATGACATATTGTAGATCTGATCTATTGTAAGAACCCCGAAACATCTTTCAATTTAACATTTCAGATTAGCCGGCTTAGCTTAGATTTAAGAAATGGTAAATGTGTAAACGAAACTGCTTGGTTAAATATGAAAAAAGGTAAATAATAGAATATTCTACGTTTTCATGATAATTTTTTTTCATAAAAATAATTATTTATTAAAGATACCTACTAAGATTTTCAAAATTAAAAAAAAAACAATAAAATTTTAATACAATATTAAAATTACTTTATTACTACAAGTCTTGCATGTCAATGTATGTATTTCGAACATCCCTTGATAATATACTCAAAGGATAACGGGCATTTCGGACCAATTTGGAAATGTCACCCGACAGTGATGGCAAGTTAAAAAAATAAATCTCTAGTCACGAAGTACGGTTTTACCTAAGCATATACCATAGGTAGAATTGAAGGAAGGAGTAGGCAGACGTGAAGTGCTAAAAGAGAAATATTGCTTACTCATATACCCACCTCATGAACATTGACCATGACATAAAAGGATTGCACCAATACAAAAATAAAAGATGGTCAATTTTGTATACACCACTAGTGGCTTATACAAAATTGTCTTTATTAATTAATTGTTTTAAGTAATTTTATTGAATATAATTTTTTTTTTTTAATTAATGGTTTTGTAGATTAATTCGGTTTGAGTCTGTATGTATAATATATTGCTGTAAAACTTTGATCTATGACTTTTTTAGTTGGATACAATAAATTGGTAAAATACATTTCATTCAGCTTCTGCACAAATCGCTGTTAAGTATTAATGTGTTCTTCATTACGTACGGACCTTGAACGACAACGGGAATTTCTGAATATTTAATGAGTCAGTGTTCTATATGTTAATTCGAGGAAAGTTGATTTGATGCGTGACTGATGAGTGATCCACTCAAAAAATAAGGGCTTTTGGGGGAGGAGAAGTGATCTTAGATATACGCTTTCATTAATGATTGTCTTCGTATTGAGGCAATAAAGTAGCTAGGGAAGCGATGACACCGACACCGGCGAAGCGGAATTAGAATGAAGTGCGCGGCTCGCCGCGACCGTGTGCCACGTCATTGCCGTGACCCACTGACATAGATCTGCGGGGCCGCCTGCACCGATATCTGCACATGCCGCGCACGGTCGTTCTTCCTTTACTTATACTTCTTTACTTGTTTTAGTAATGTTTACGTTTATTTTCATTACATTATAAATTATATTCGTTTAATAAAAATAAAAAAATAACTGTCTTTTTACTCGATAAATATTTTCTTCAATAAAATCTTCTTCAAAAACTGTTATTATTCATATATATTTTTTAAAATATTAATTTTGTATATGGAAAAAATATCTCTTTCCTCAATGTCATTTGTCAATAGTTCATTAGATTTAGGTGGGTGTCTAAAAAATGGCCGATAATTTGCACAAGTTAGTCTAAACTAGGCAATATCACTAAAATGAGTTATGCAATAAGTGACCTTGTTATCTAAATTGTGCACTTGACACGAATACTGTTCCATTTCACTTTCATGTCTATATATACACCTATCTATGCGTAGTTATCTTCGTGTCCGCTTGCATACGATAAATTGTTATTATCTGAATTGAATACATTATGTATGTTTAACGACCTATTGGTACAAAATATATAATATTTAATATAACTTATTCCATGAACAGAAATGGTCGCTAATTGGTTTAAATTCGGCCATATAAGAGTCGAAAAATGGAATGAACATTTTCTGATTTATGAAGACGAGAGTTGAAAAACAAACTCATTAAATATATTTATTAATAAAGTTCCTTTAATATAAGAAAATTTGATAATACGCTTATCCTCGCAAGTTTTCGACCTTACTCGACGATGTGATCAGTATCGTTTCGGTGAGTGAGATCGAAAGAGAAACGGTTAGATGGCAATGACGTGGGAGTGACTGTAGCAACGATATGGTAAAGCCGGTCAGCAAGTATGTAGGTACTAACCGCCCCGCGCCGTCGATGCTGCGTGTCGTATCGCGCCGCCGCGCTGCGTCGTGTTGATAATTTGTGAAGTAGTGAACGACAAGGATGTATGTATATGTGTGTCTCGTCTTTCAGTTGACTTTCATCGTCGTTTTGTAGCGAACGTTTCGCACGAGACACCTATCAATAGGGAATTGCATTATTTTATTAGCTGCGTAATAAAGTTTGTGCACGTTTAGTAAACGTTTGTTGAACAAAAACGTTCTGTAGTAAAACTATGTTATACGTAGGAACAGTGTGAGATTGGATGGATTATTGGGTAAATTATTAACATTGAAATATAGCGTCGCGGCGAGCGTGGCGCAATGCAGTGTGTGTTTGGATGCGGATTCAAACTGTGTATAATATCTAAACTGATAGACAGTGACTTTCATCACGACAGTGGTGGTAGTGAGCGAATTCAGTGGAGCCTGTAGCAATGTTGCCTATGGTCCAGCCAGATGCCCTGCTCTTCAAGAGTGTTAATCACTCTTCTGATGGAGTACCACATACCGCAACCTTGCCACCTTCGATGACTCCAGATTCTGAAGTTGAAGAGCTAGTTGATATCTTTTTCGACATTGATGTTGCCGTTAACACATTATCAAGGTAAATGGGCAATACCTTGAAAACTACTTAGATTCCACAAGTGGTCTGCTTTGAGAGAAGGTTGATGATGAATCAAATTCGTGGAATGTTACACTGTGTTATGTATTTCACTTTCATTCTGCTATTGTAATTATTATTAAACCACGTCTTGATCATTATAAAAGAACGACAAGAACATATAAAAAAAACATAAATACACATATATCCCAATAAAATAAGCTTTGATTCTCACCCAAGGATATCGATTCATATTACATATCGAATTTTGAAACATAAAGCTTTATAAAACGTATAGAATACCTAGCTTCTTTCTAATAAATCCTTATTAAGAACAAGGAAATTTTCCATAAAATATACTAGTCTTATTTGCAAAACTTCCTATAACTATTGCTTTGATTTGCTTTATCTTACTATGTAAAGTTATTACTTTTAATCTCTTATCATCATCATACAATAATGTAACAGCATCCTACATGCATTTTATATATACATACATGAAGTTGTTTTCGTATAAACGGTTGTTTCTAATACAAATTATAAACATTGTTAGTAATGGCTAGTATAATTAAACTTAATTTTATTACAATAGCTGTTGAATTACTAAGGGCGCATGTGTAACTTAGTCAATATGATTATTCTTTATTTCCCTGAGATCACTATTTATACGTATGGAATGCCATGCCTTAATGCTTTTTTAAAATTGATTTAAATCTCCATAAAATGGTTGTGACAATTGACAGGCAGTGAAATAGATAACGAAAGTATAAAGGTGCGTTTTGATCATTTAGCTATAAAAAAGATTTATGTATATTTTATCCGATACATGTATCGATATTCTCCGTATTACCATAATTAAGCTAAGATTGCTCATCTAAAGAGCTTAGTAAGACATATCCTTTCTTTAACTTAAATATAATATATGTTTAAAGGATAAAATTTATCACATGATCATTGATATCCACCACCCATACTTTTTCTTACTTGCCCTTGTCCTTTGTTACATAGATATAATGCTAATTGTATACTTTGTAATGAAGTCAAGTGTAGAGCTCCCAATTTGGTAAATTTACGTTATGTTACGGAATCCCTGCTGCGGTTTTACTAAGCTCACATGTTGTCTTCTCTCTGATTTATGACACCATAACATTTAATTGTCAGTCGACATACACGTTTGCAATATTATGTATTATATTTAATTATATTCATAAGTGCCAGCGATTAGATGTGATGGTAGAGCTACTATGTAGCTATACATATTTTTCTGATGAGAACGATTACTCCACAGAATTTTAGAACAATTGGTATTAACAACGTCGTTGGTGTCGGAGATTTACTCTCGTTATGTAAGAAAATTGTTGAATAATCCTCCAGAAAATATAAACAAAAAAATAGGCAAACTGTCAAGTAACTACAGCACGCAATACATTTTATATTATTATGACCAAAATTATAATTGTTAGAAGATTTTATCGAATAGGCAAGGTGGTTTAGTTCGTAGCCTTGCCTTAATCTACTCCAAATTTTGTTACAATTTAAATAATTTAGATTTCTTCTTCAAAGCAACGTAAAATGTTAACATCATAAACTGTTCTAAATATATTTTATTAGTATTGGCTATCACCGTCAAGTACGACTTAACATTGCAGGCTGTGCCGCTCATGACGAATACTTATTGAGTAACAATTGAAAAAGCGAAATCTTCGATCGCGTAACACCTCCGATACTTATCAACTTTCACCGATTCAGTGTCAATTTTAGCTGGAACATTGAGCTAAGTTAACCATTGAAAATTTTCATAGCTCTTTGTGTATAAATTGTAAATGCGTAATCATAGTTGATCATAATATTATATTGTGTACATTAACAACCGTTGTAATTGTTTTGAAGAGCCCTTGAGTACTTCACAATTTGGCGGATTATTTGATATACTACCTATTTCTGGTCACGCTTATGTTACGTTGTTATTCCGAACATTATTATTTCAAGGTTGCGCGTCCGCCCGTCGCAGTGAGGTTGCGTTGTGGGGCTCCTCGGTAGGCGTCGTTTAACTGGTATCTCTGTCCCTCTTTCGCATCAAGCTTCAGTCAATTCTTCATTTGGCATTCGATACGAGTCGTCAAAGTAAAGAATTAAGATATACGTTACTTTAGGGTTAAAATATACTTTGATTATTCGTATAGAGTTACTATTTCTTGCCCTGTACTATGGACCACATCGTATACCTTGTATTTTATTTAACTGATTATTGAATCCTAATTTCTGCACAAACACTATTGAGGCTATGTATTCATTGAAATGCTGATTATCCTCCTGAATTGTAACACGTATCACATGCAATAAAGATTTCATATATTTTTTTTAATTTTAATTGAGATCATAAAGCGATGTCACTAATTTGGTTTTAAATTTTAAATACCAACGTGATGTTTCCATTGGCATACTTGTTAATCATACTTATAAATTTTATACCAGTAGGTATGAGGTATTAAGTTTTATAGTTTGCGATATCACTCACCAAGTACTCACTTCGGCCGTTCAAGGCCAATAGATTTGGGGCAAAGCGCTTTATTCACATAAAAAGTGCATTTTATTCAATCGATTGGCTATTGTTAAAATATTATATTTTGATTTACATTGAAATAAATCATCACATTGATCACAATCATAATTGCCATTATTAGAACTCAGATTTAATAATAGCTAATTTTGTTTGCTGCTTCTGTAGAATTGAATCCTGTGACCTCCAACTGGGAGACACATGGAGGGGGATGCAAGGCAAGATGAGCGTGACTGCGCCTGTAAAGAAGATAAGAAAAAAGTCTGGCAATCAGCCTCAATCTCAAATGTACGTATCTTGCGAATTGGAAAACAACAAATTTAATTCGACGAGATTCTTCTTACTTTCCCCCTTCAGTTTAATTTTATTAGTATTATTGATTATTAATAAGAATAGTTGTATTAAGGAAAGTTAATACGTATTGACAACATTCGCATGATCATACATTTATAAATAAATTATAATCTATATCGGCACATGTCAATTTATTTTCATGCAATTTTATTTCTTTATGTCGTGCATCATTACGAGATTTTGCTGCAAACTGAAGATAGCTAAAGAGAAAAATAAATATCACGAAAAAAATTGTTAAATGGAATGGTATTATTACCTCAGTTCGGATGCATTTACATCGTCCGATCAGATTGCTAATGATTCGAACTAGTTTGGACACGGTGATTTTCAACGAAATAGCCTCGGGACTATAGTTATATAGAAGATTTTATTTTATTAGATTAGCATGTAATACAAATTTAAATACAGTTTTTATAGGTCTGCCGAAACAAATACCTAAATTTTGTAACAAGGAACTTAAGGATTTAATACCATAAACTGAGAAAATATTCCTCTTGCAGGATGATCAGCACTAGCAACTAAAGTTCCTGAAAAACTTGGAATTGAACTTCTTAATCAAGTTTTATTTTCATACCGTCTCTTACAAACGTTATTCTTATCATTAAAAAGAGCAGAAGGCTAAAGTAGAGATATATTTTTAGCGAATTAACCGATACTACATGCATTTACTCCTTGATGAACTCGACTAGGCTGTAACAACAGTTTTTTCTTCTTCTTTCGTATACAGGTTTTAATAATGTGTCTATTTATATGAAATTTAAAAAAAAAGCTATTTTGTTAACTGTGTGTTGTTGTATAAAAAGAAAAAATACAACATTACAAATATCCTTTGTATGTTTGATCTTATTATTTAATAGAAAATTTGTACATTGATAGCAACTGTTCTAATGAAAATAATTACATTTATGATTAATGACATTGCTTTATTTTGAATACAAAACAATATCTTTGACGAAATTATCGCTCACTGCCATATTATAAATGAAATTAAGAAAATCGTCACATAATGGTACATGCTAATAAATTTAGTGATGATGCAACTGTCTAGCTTATGCATGTTACCTGTGTTGATTTATTATTTAATTTTACTTTTATCATATTTTCATTATGAAATATGTTACTTTTTGTTTAATTTAAAATTATAATAAGTGATTCCATAAACTGTCTTAAATGATACAGTAAAATGGTTATGTATTTCTCGTAGGAGAATAAATGAATGCTACAATGAACATGCAAATTTAATTCTAATAATTTTATTTTCAGAAACAAGTGCTTCAACGAGAAACGACGTAGAGAGCTTGAAAACGAAGTCATAAATCAATTAGAAGAGCTGTTGGGCACATGTTTAGCTGAAGTGAAGCAGCCAGATAAGAACGGAATTGTGAGGGAAGCAACGCGGCAAATTCAAGACGTGTTGAATCGCCGGCGAGATTGTCCCAATGACTGTCCACTTCGCGTGAACCAATGCCTGTCACCCGTACAAGCCGGCGAAGTCAGCTCTACTCAGCCACATCCACCTTCCGCCGGGTACCAGTACACAGAAATCAGCACCCTCATAGAGGTGAGATACTATTCATTATTCATTAATTATTCCACTTTGTCTTGTTGCCAGTGTTGCCAGCCCGACAATGACCTTGTGGAATGAACATACCTTAATGTTTCCATGAGACGAAAATTGATTGACTTTTTTAATAAATATAGAGTATATAGGCTAGTGGTGTGATATTTTATATCGCTGTAGACAGCTGCGAAATTGTATACCTATGTCATATGTATAATACAGATAACATTATGATTCACAACTTTATGATTAAACAATATGATCATCTTTAATAAAACATTGTCATGCGCTTAAGTTTCGTAATGCTTGTTTTATTAATATAAATGTTCTTAAAGCGTTTTTCTTCCTTTGTGAAAACATTTAAAATGCAATAAATCTTAGTTGTAATCTTATTTTTCTTACGTCTTTGAATATTTTGCTAATTACAGGCAGTGAAGCATTACACCGGCGTCTTGGGGTTGATTTTGATGGAAATCAACTCGAAGGGGGAAATAGAGTGTGTTACTGAAAATATCAAGGATTTAATCCTCGTTGAAAGAACGGAGTTGTATAAAAAGTCAATTTTCTCGCTGTTGCATGTAGATGATCATGCAAAACTTAAACCTTTGTTGAGAAATATTCAAACTTTCACCTGGGGCCCCGCTGACGAGAAGTTCGAGAACATACAGGCGCGCTTTATTGTCAAGGACTCCAGCGTCACAGATGGTACCAGGTACATTTGTGTTTTCTTTATGTTAAAAATCTAAGGTCAGTCATTGTCCCATATACATTTCTTTACCATTTTACGATCGTAATAAAACTGGCAAATACATAAAAGAAAATGTTTTAATTGATAACTATCTGCAATTCTTTTTGTTTCGTAGAGTGTTGATGTTTTTGAACCCATTTAATTTGTTGTGACACTCAATATAATAATTGATAAGAGTTGCATCAAAGAAATGATTGTAGAAATATTTTTATTACACAATAAATGTATTTTTTATGCAAGTTCATTTAATTGTGTACAGGAAAAATATTTTTATTTTCCGCTCGCTTTTATAATACATGCCTAGATAACTTAATGATTTCAATGTCATTTCACATCCATGTATGTTATGGTTATCGAGGTGTTGAGGCCGTTTAATTATGATGCAGATATATTTGTTTTTGATTTGTATAATGTATTAATCGAGTAATAATTACAGGTTCGTGGATAGTGTAATTCACGCTGCGCCGGTACGCGGCTCGTCCACGGAGGAGGCCGGCTCCGTCATGTGCGTCATTCGGCGCTGCGAGTCGGCCGCTATCTCCAACGAAAGCGGACCAACCATCGTCTTCAGATTGGACTGCAATTTCAATATTTTAAGTAAGTATAGCATTTATTAATGAAAGTTCTTCTGTATTCAGTACGAACAGACAATAAATAGATCTCTCTTATTGTTTCAGCTTGTGATTTGTCCGGAGTGGAAAATTGTATAAACTCTCCTATTTCTCTAGTGGGTTCTCATTACTTGGATCTAGTCGATAATAGTGATCGCGTACGTGTATCTTCACACCTTCAAGAGGTCGTGTGTCGCGGCGGTACATTAGTGGTCAGTGATCCGTTCAGTTTGCGAATCGGTGGTGAAGTGCCCCGTTTCAGAGTCAGTGCCCATTCGCGTTTGTTCCCCGCCTCCGGGGAGCCGGACTTTATAATGTCGACTAATACTATTTTGGGCGACGACGATGTCGATTTGCTCGACGCACCCACTCGTCCTCCGCTGGGCGGGCCGCTCATGACATCCGTCGTGAACGGAGAGTCTTCCGCGTCCGATCCTCGCTATCGGTCACCCATCAACCCCAGTCCCGAAACCGAGGGGCAGTTCTCGATGAACGATTTCGATCTCGAATCTTGGGCTCCGTCTTTCTCTATGGGTGACATGTCGAACGATGATTCGAAGGAGCGAAAAGAAACCGCGTCCGAGGAGTCCGCCGCGCCGCTGACGCCGCGCGCGCCCTCCACGCCGGGCGACGGCCCGCCCGCGCCGCACACGCCGCTCACGCCGCTCACCCCGCACCCGGCGCCCATGCAGGAGGAGCCCAACCGGTTGCGAACGCTGCTGAGCAAAAAGAGCACGTCGGCATCGGACAACGTTCCCAACACGAATAATCGTATTCTCAAGGACCTGCTGAAGCAGGAGGACGAAGAGGCTACCGGTAGTGAAACGTCGGCGCCGCACACCCCTCACACGCCGCACACGCCGATGACGCCGCACACGCCCCACACCCCGGCGTCGGCGCTGTCGCCGCTGCACAGTGCGCAGGCGCACTCTCGGCCCCCACCGCATCACGCTTCACATCAACCCCCGGCTTCTCATGCGAGCCAACAGCCTCATCATAATAATCAGCTGTTAAGGGTAAATAAAACTTAATTACATATTATTTAAAATTCAATTTAACGATCCCAAATATTATAACCTATTCTATATTACCACATGGCCTTCAAAATATAAAATCACTATTATGTTTTTCACATTGAACCCAATATTGCCCGTTGTCGTAGAATATGCTTTGTAAAAATAAATAATTCACACAGATACTGAATGATAAATCGGATGAGGACGGGGATGACAGCAGAAGAAACTCGGATTCTCGTAATGCGTCGCAACCGAGTGCACTATTGACCCAACTGTTGTCGGGCAGTAATGGACCTTCCGGTAACGGGCGAACACAAGACGGCAACGATTTGTACCTGGAAAGACTAGCGGGGATTAAACGTAAATTTGAGGAGTCGAAGGCTGCCGCGACCAATCCAAAACGTGCAACTCCTGAAAATCAACAGGTAAGTTCATTCTTCTTGATTACTTAAAACATAGGTTCCTAATATTTTTGAACTACCGGCCCTCTTCCCCCTTTTACTAAAATAAATTAAACGTCCTTATTCCATCACCGTTTATTATTAGTTGTACATGTATGGGCTAACTCCGTACACCCTATTTATTTTCGTTTTTTCGCCTCCGTTAGGAGTCTGTATAGTCCCATTGGGAACCTATGGCTTAAATTATCAAAATATATTGTATCATAGAAATTGGAATAATACGATAACTACCAGGTGAAGCCGAGAAGAGCCCGTTGGGCACTTCGACTGACGCCTCGTGACTTCTTCGCCTTTCTTAATTATGCAACGACACAAGCGTGCAATATCGATTCAGTGAAGTATATAAGTACCGTAAACACTGACCACCATCGAACAAAAATATGGAACGTACCGTATCGTACGTGCGTAACGAGAGATTTGGTTCACACGGCGTTATCCTGCACGTTTTTTTTGCAGTGTACGTCTTAACGTGTTAATAGTGGCACATACATTTTGTATACAACTATTCACATGAACTTTAACGTATTATTCTTGCAGTGGCATAATATAGTATTGCTCTGCGTTCATGCGTTTTGTTTACCTACGTGAAGACCGCGGCTATTCGTTTTTTATACTACATGAAAATCTTCCGTGTGAACAACCAGGTAATTGTACGAATATATAAAAACATGCAGGGTGACGCCCTGTGAACCCAGCCTGACGTGCGTGTCATTGTTTTGAAACAATCGATCACGGTGCGATGCGCGTGGGTCTCGATTGATCATGCTCGTGTGGCAGGTGACGTCGAGCGCGGTGCCGTGTTCGTCGACGGCGTCGTCGAGCGCCAACAGCCCGGCGACGAGCAGCTCGGGCAAGAGTTCGCTGTGCCAGAAGAACCAGATCCTGGTGTCGCTGCTGGCGCGGCAGCAGACCACGCCGCCGACGCCGCTGCCGCTGCCGAACCCGATCCTGCGCGCCTACCCGCCCACGCGCCCGCGCCCGCCCGTGCAGCACCACCCCGCGCACGCGCCGCGCCACCCGCACACGCTCTCTAATATACTGACCAAGTGAGTGTGGCTTTATTTTTATTTTATTATTTTGAAGTGAATACGTATTTAAAATTGTTGTCAATCCAAAAAACCTTGTGACAACAAAATCGGGTGATACACAATTTATTTAGCTCCAAATCTATCGGCTCTAAGAATACATGAAATAAAACAATTAATTTGCTAGGAAACTAACACATTAAAAAGCTTTTGAATTTTAGATATTCGATATAATATATATAAAAATATTGCAACATAGGAAGATGTGATTGTAACATTCTATTCTATTTGTCCAAATTATACGATTGAAACGCATTGGGAAAAGATACAGACAACGGATTGCTTTTATTTATTTATTTACTTCAGGTAGGGCTATGGAGGAGATCAAAGACACGATAGCCGAAATATTAAACTTAACTATATTGACAGTCAGTTAAAATGCTTCTTATATAATACAAAAGTTGATATATTCGAAAATGTTAATTAGCAGCCTTTAAAAGTAACTTCACGAGTAATTATTTCATACAAGGGCATAAAATATACATAAAATAAGAAGCAAGTTATCATATGAATAACATGTTGATATTGTTTATTATATTCACAGCGATAAAACCTTCACCTAGATATCATTACTTATAATTCATTATATCGTTTAGAATTTCGCAAGTTTTACTCATATTGATGAATGTTTAATGTAGCGAATTAAAATTAAATTTGAAAAGTAGAGTTTAAGCTATATAAATTGTATGTTCATACTAAAGAACTTACACAATATATTTCTTTTTTTTGAGTAAATTATATCTTGAATTAAGCTGGTAGAGCACCTCGATGCTTTTTGAGTGACGGTTATTGATAAGGGTGATCGCTGAAACCTACTGAAAGGATTTTGATGAAACTTCGTATACAGAGCGGTAATTTGCTAGATTACGTGAACTTTTATTGATCTATATTTGGACCCAGAATTTAATGAGATATTATAAAAGGTTAAACCTTAAGATGGCACAGTCGGCTGTAACACGAGGATGTCAATGCGAATTTGTGTTCCAGCAACCGCGGCGGCAACGTGAACGGGGGCATAGGGGCGGGCGAGGCGGGCGGCG
>LQNK01002489.1:34869-95895 GCA_001586405.1 Phoebis sennae | reverse complement strand
GCCGCATCCGCCGCACCCGCCGCACGCGCCGCATGCCTCGCCGCACGACCACCTGTCATGTGAGTACCTGCAGCCACACGCCGAGCCATGAGCGACCACCTCCACATCTTAACCGGGCATACTTTTCGAATTTGCGACACAAGATCGTTACCGCTATGATGCGATTATATTATCTATAGCGTTAATCTATAAAATGTATCGTCTCCAGGATAATTTCGAGCTCCATTATTGCTCTTCTTATTGTCATAAAAATGTGTTTATAATGTTTATATGTGTTAAATACCTCTAATTCGTTTCCCGCTTGAGAAATTTGCAAAAGAGGGATATTGATATAAGCGAAGCTCATGACTTGTTGCGTGGTCTCTATTTCATTTACAAGCAACGAAACATATGATTATCTGGAAATACAACACTTAAATCATAATGTTAAGATAAATGACTAGATTGATTATTTTCTGATACTCTTATGCCCCATTGATTGCTATCACCCACCATCGACTCTGCCGTCCTAAAAATCTTCTCTTCGTTCATCCGTAATGTATATTTATTATTTGGTTTGGTTATTGTTAAAGTTTCTGAACAGTAATTAGTTCTCGCTTGTAATTGCGTTTACTATGTAATATGTTGTATACAATGGTATTATTAGGACGGTATGTTATGTATATTGCATTACATTTACTCAGAACGATTGATACTATTAACCTTCTTAGTACTTGTTGTAATTCAATCTCATGACGATAAACGGTGGAAAGATTTCTGAGAAAATGTGTGCACTTGCACATTTAATAATACTTTCAGTACCTTACGTAACTTATAACTACAGCTGTTTAAGTACTTAGCTTTATCTCATTTTGATATAGTTTATAAATCGGATAATAACTCCTTATTAACTAACACGAACGATAGCATATACTAAGCTTTCTATTTTTTTATTTCCAAGAAAACCCACATTACCTGAACTCTTTAAAATGGATTTCAAGCTGCTTGTACCTTAAGAATTAGCAAAATATCGAAACATTTTATATCAAATCTTATTTTCTTTCTTTCATTTTATTGAGCGTGTGCGGTGTGTGTAGTCTTCTAACGGTCAGTTAACCTTGACTTGCTGTTAACGCATTTTGGGTTTTATTGGAATACATATTAATTAATATATTTTTTCAATTAAAATACACTAAAAGGTAAGGAAAAAGTAGATAAAAATTTAGTTTTGGCAAGAAATTTTTGAATGACAATTTGCATGATATTGCCCGAACTATCGCTACTATAACTATACTTCTCAATTTATTTATATTTTTTTATAAATATGATGCATCGCATAAAAAGCAAGTGAATTTTATTCTTTTGGATCAGTCTGTACTCGTGTATGTTAAAATTTTAATACTATTAAAATAATTCTATACGATTAATATCTATTTATGTACATATTATAAATTGATTCACTATGGAAGTGCACTTTTGAATTTTCTAATAAAAAAAATGAATAATTATAGATATGGGGGGTTCGGCAGGCGCCGGAGGAGGAGCGGGCGGCACTTCGGAGTACGTGCGCAACGAGCTGCGCGCCGTCGTGGGCGCGCGCTCGGCCCGCCCCGACATGCACGCCGTGCACGCGCCCGACCTCGACCCCCTCCTCACCTTCGACATGTCCGCCCCAGGTTGGTGATCCGCCTCGCTATACGCCTTGGCTGTGACTTGCGATATTCTCTGATGTATACCATTCGACGCAATTTTTATACGTATACACGATTTTGAACACTTAATTCGATTTGAAGCAAAGATCTTAAGTGTACAAATGTATTATTCATTATAAGTTAAAAGCCATCAAACGATTATGAATACTAATAATTATTATATACATAATATATAAAAATTCTTATTTTTTATTTTTCATAAATTGGACCCATTGTATGTGTGGTTTAGATATTTTTAATTTACCGCAATATTTGTGATTAAATAGTATTAACACGTTAATAACAAATATTAACATGATTCACAGGAGTGTACATATCACAATCAATACTAACATTTCCCAGCCATCGATCATGCTATTTCGCGTTTTGATTACTAATTATCTTTAGTTATATGTAGTATATAAAATATTAATATTATTTTAATTATTAACGTGATATTATGATTAATTAAAACCGTATTAAAAGTAACGACTTTTATAACGTATACGATAGTTTGTGTATGAATAATTTCAGAGGCCAAACTATAAAATTCTATGTACATATTATATTATTGTGGTTAAAAATTATAAATAACCGGCCTTATCGCATAGTATAGTTTCAGTTTGATGTGTTTTTTTTATTTCATTTAAATATACTTCTATACTTTGAAATGATATACCTGGTACAATATTAGTAGCACGCCATCTACATTCCAATATTTGTGGCATGAAAAAATACAATAAAATCCAACAAGTTTCAGTCACGCGTAATACTCGTTTGTCTCAAATTTAAGTTTTCATCTTATTTGTGGAGATCTTTTATAATAGTACTTACCTTATAGAAGTAAAAACCATAAAAGACACCAATCTCATATTTTAAAATACTTTATCCGTGCTTGATGCACTGGATAAAAACTAACAATTATTTGTTTAATATCTCGAACACAAATTTTAAGTCTCGCTTATCATTTCACTCTTAACTAACTAATCACATACATATGAGCCGTACTATACCTTCTAAATATATTATAAAATTAAATTCGTTTACAAATTATTCTAGTAAAAAAAACGAGAGTTCGCATCATCTTTACATATAATTTCATGATTTTTATCGGTACACTCAATATAATCGTTTTTTATTCGTCAATATATTAAAATGTCAACATAATTTAGCGGTAATGAGGCTGATGCCGTACTATGAATATTTTGTTGATGAAAGATGAGTACAAGAAGGGTTAGTCACTGCCAATGTACCCGTGTGTACGTACGTAGGTGGCGGCAGTGTGGTGGGGGGCCGAGCGACTTCGGCGTCGACAAACACGTGGGAGTCGCAACAGAGCACACCGGTAAGCGTGGGACGTGACCAGCGAGATTCAATCATTTAGACACTCGACACTACTTTTGTATAGGTTTCATTATTTTTCGTAGAATACATGATTATGATTATTACATATTGAGTCTGCTCTGCTGCGTGTGTTGTCGAACGATCATTTTGATTTAAATAGGCTGATTAAAGAAATGTGCCAACGGCAGCTGTTGCATAATGCTATTCGTACTTATTTTCTCCTTTTACTGTTGAATGCTATGTTTGGCACATTTCTAACGTTTTTAATGAAGCTTTTGTGATGTGATAATTATTCTTCATACTAGTTTTTACTACTTAAATATATTCTTATTAGAATAAATTTATTAGTTTATTCTTAATGCAGTCATACGCTTTTTAGGTCTTAATTGAAATTTCAGCTTTATAAAGGAATTGGGGTAATTCGCATGCGCAGTTGGTGAAGGTTTTCTACAGGACTGTAGTTTAAATACGATGTTTTGTATTTTGCAAATAGATTGCTTTTGTTTGGCTTCTGAAACGATATGATACCATACGAATTATTTCGTTTATCGAGTGCTGTTTTATTAATGAATTACCTTTCGATGCATGTTAATTTTAATGAATAAGACTGAGAGAATAAACAAAAGCAATGTGACATCAAAATGTACTGAATCTGAAATGAATCTCAAATGTCAACAAGATTTAAAACAATTATTTTAATGAAGTCCTAAATAAACCTTGGTTTAAATGCTTTTATAGCACGCTTTCATTTGTCACAAGTTCACCATGTGTGTTATCTCTTTACAAATTAATCTAATTCTAACAAGTGTTTGCCTTCAGTTTTGGCTGACAATGATAGAAAAGTCACTAATAACGCAATGAATTTTAATCAATTTCATGGTTAATAGCTTTGAGTTCAAATAATTAAGTACATTTTGTGTATTAACAAAACAATAATATTTCTGTTAAGCAAAATCGAAACCAATTTTTTAATACTCGCAAGTCGATTTTTTCTATCGATATAATTAAGCCATTGCAATCCAGAGACATAGTTAAAGTAGTTCAAAGAAAATTTCACGACCGATGCGCCTCACGGCCGTCTCGTAGACCGTCGAGGCTGAAAGATTCCATCGAATGTCGCGTATAGAGTGAGGTAATCGAACATAATGTATTGTGTGTCAGCAGAGTATTACGGAGGCGGGGGCGGGAGCGGGGGCGGCGGGCGGTGATGAGGCGCGCGTGGCGGGCGCGGGCTCGAGTAAGGCGTCCGCGTCGCTGCTGCAGAAGCTCCTCTCGCAGTGACGCGCCCTCCGGCCCAGTTTGCATTTACGCCTCGTGCGCCCCGCGGCCGGCGCCCGGCGGCAGCGAGCCGGCCGCAGCTCGGAGCGCTTTGTACGTAGTGTAGTAGTGCTAGTGATATTCTTCGACGGCGGCCTCGGCCCGCCCTCGTCTCGAGTTCTCTGAGAGCTCCTCGATATTGATTCTTAGATATCTCTATCTATGTATAGTTTTTAATTTTAGCTCCCTAAGTGATACGACGGTAACTTCCTGTGAAGGAGTAAAAATACGTGATTCGCTACGCGATCGCCTCGTCCGGATTTCCACTCCTCGAATGCGACACGGACATACCGCGTGCAATATTAAATACAAATAAACACATATTTTTGGCGTTGTAAACGTTATGTATTATAGTATGAAAGTCAGATGTTACCTGTTATGACAAAATAAGTTGTAGTATTGGATGGGTTGAATGTTTTAGCCTCCGACTCTATGGCCGTCTGAAGTTTATGATTTCAAATTTGTTTTTGATTTTTGCTACTACAAAAGTATATCATATATTTTTATCACTTTGATATTATAATTTTTCTCATTTTTGACATTCGTTGTTTTTAAACAGACTACTTTAGATGCATAGAGTTCGAGGAATGTTTCACTGTGTAAATAAGGCGTTGTTAAATTATAGCTGTTGCTTTAGTGTAAATATTTTGTTAATATATCCTTGTGTTTCTTATGGAATAATATTATTTTAATTTTAAAATTCATTTGTCTTATTTTTATTTTCAAAATTTATAATACTTGCACTGTTGACGGATGTTTTTTCAGCTCGGTTCTTTATGTTAAAAGTGCAGCGCATTTGATAACCATGGCCCGTGCACTCAGTTTGTTATAAGTTAATGTAAACTTTACATCAAATTTAATAACAACGACCAATTTTTTCTCCTATATTTGGAAGGTCAACACGTAGACACGAAATGATGAACAGAGTATCGAAGTCCTTCTTTATTGGTGTCTTGATTGGCATACTTAAATGTTCATAATTAATATTTCACTTTCCTCTCATATTACGTAATTTTAATAAAATATTTTAAAGACTCCATGAGAGCATTTGAGTTTTAGATATTCGGAATAAGATATGTCCACTGCCGGCCGCCAGGCGTTATTTAAATTGAATACAAATACTCCTGCTACCTCAAATATTTGACGAGAGTTAAATAGTTTTTTCTTTTATTTATATTGCTGATATAATTGAAACTTACGAAATAAATTTTAGTAAAAAAGTTTACTTTTTTAACACAATACTACCTTTATAGGTTAACATTTATATATATCATATTTAACGTATGTATACTTCTTATATAATATTATTCAGTAGATATAATTAACACCAATAAATACACTAGCGACTTTTATTGTTTAGTTAGAGTAGGGACATTGTCAATATGCTGGTAGTTATTATCTACCGAGTAAATGTATGTGCTCAATTTGTGTAAATCTTATTTTCATGTATGAGAAGTAATTTCTTTCAAGCTTATAAATGTATTGTATGTAAATTACAATAATTCTGAAGCATTCAAATATTTTTATCAACGTTTAATATGAACTTAGTATAAAACTTTTATTTTAACAATTAGACTTTCATGTTAGACAAGTTGAGCACAATGCCGCAGAAAGAAAAACTGGATCGCGGTCTGCTTCAACACTTGCCTAAGATAAAAGCATATTTTATTACTTACATTGTAATTAGATCTTAATAACTTGGTAACTATAAGAGAAAATAATTGACAAGGCAATGTCGCCTGTCGACTAAAGAATGTGTGCAGAATCTTCTCTTACTGTCATCTCCTTAGTACCAGCGTGATTGTTGAGAATGCGCTTATCGACTTGTATACCGACATCACAACTCACCATTCACCCTTTAAAGTTAGAATCGCACAATGTAGCTTGTACATGTTTAAAGAATCGAGGTGTTAACGTTATATGTGTACGAGTGTAAGTAGAGTGATAGAAAGTCCATTTACCATTTCTTTGATACGGTGCGACTGGGACCATGGCAGTAGAATGAGAGCTCAAAATTATTCATCTTATAGGATAGATATTGCAAGTGCTTTTGTAATATTCAAATTACAGTTGTATCTTTTGTATCGCTATATTTAAAAAATGCATGACGAGGCGTAGGCAGTGTTCCATTATCAAGATATTTTATCGCTCTGTCTGAGGACTGATGCCTGTTTCATTTCGCTTAAACTAACTGCGTTCATACTCGGTGATTGTTTGATTAATAAAATGCTACTATAAAAAGGCCATAAAAACAAAGTTGCATCAAGCAGAAAAGAAAAGGACCCATGAGTCTTTACCCACAAAATACTTGTCACTTATAAAGAAAATCTTGACTTTACTCCTTAAATTTTAGAATTTTTTTTACTATGTTATTCCTTGTTCTTTTTGACTTCATCTACAAATGATATTCCATTCCTATATTGAATGTATAACATCGATACATCATAGAAACTAAGTAGCAGTATACAGATCTTACCACCCATAGTTGATAGTATATGAATAAAATGTGATGTATTATAATACCTACCTAAAGATGAACGTACAAATAACTAGTAGAATACCCAATAAACCAAATTGAAGAAGTAAGCTAAATAAAAAAATAAATACTTATATTAATATTTTTATACCTAAAAAGTATAATAGTTCTGATAAACTAGGCTACTGACCAATCTTAATCGTCATCGAGGGCATAATGATGTGACTAGCATTTTTGATAGTGAGATAAAGCTTTATAATGTCCGATACACGTAGCAATATAATATTTCATTCCATTTATGTCGATGAGGAGACGAGCCTGGTTTCTTTGTCCAATATAAATACCCGAGTCTAAAGAGTACAAGTGACGGCCTTGCTAGGTAACTCCGTGATTCCGCTCACGGCTATATATTACAGATCGAGGTGTATCTACCTTCACCATGTACATATTAAATGTGTATTTGAAATTCCATCTTTTCATTTTTGATGGTACATCTATAACAATATTAATGTGGTCGAGAAAAGATATTTTTTACACGTTTATGACGAAATAGTTAAAATTTTAAAACTGTTGAGAACACGTCCATTCATAATAATGGTTTCCACAGGTTTTAATGTATAATACACTCTGGGTGCCTGAAATATAAGGATATTAAAGTATTTTTCCAATGTCAACTTTATAAACGGTATAAATTATATTAAATAGACATCAGTAAAAATGTAAATAAATACAGTAGATATAATATTGGTAAACTACAATGCGAAGCAAATACAGTTGCATAATAAATTTTAAACAAAATACTTGGCCTTTAAATAAATAACATGGATAACAGCAACAATTGGTGATAAAATTAAGATAGCGTATGCTTTATATAAATAGACGCAATATTTTTTTAATATATTGTTATGACAAATAATGTTGTATAGTATCCAATCTAAACAAAAGTACATTACCATTTCAATTTAGTATTTGCATTTTACATTATGAATTTATTTGTTTGACGATTATTATTTTTTAATTGTATCAGTACAATTATTGATTCATATTTAAAATGTGACAATATTACAACTCTATGATTTATATTAATATAGAGATAATGATTCTCTGATTAATTTTATGTTAGAAACGGATTAACTAATTATTCTTTATAATGTAATTTTATTTCATTAACTTCAAGAGCTCGATCTAGTGAATGCATCTTCAGGGCCCCATAGGTGGTTTCGAATAAAACGCATTAACTTAAATTATAATAATATTAATAGCTAAGTAACACCAAAAGTAGGAGAGATAGTCAGTGGCTAGCGATGGGTTTAAAAAATCATCAACGAAGAAATATTCCTATATAAATAATATTTTGATATATAAAAATTAAATTGTTAAATTGGCCTTTATGATAAGAAATATTACTCATATTCAAATTGTGTAATTTAGAAGATAAATAATATTTATCTTTGCGTAATCGATTTATACCTCATAAAAACAAAATCCATGGTACATACATGAGAAATTGTACGAGCTACTCCGACAAACCGAAATATTTAGGCAAGAGAAGAAATGCTATGAATGTGTTGATACTGATTTGTACTTCAACGTTAAACTTCCGTTATGAGTGTATTCATTTGTACATTTGGCTACTATTCCGATATAATGTATCTATTGTTGTAACTTTAAGATTTATTGTCATTTCAGAATTCTTAGAAGTTTGTCGATTAAGGGCATGATAGATTTAAATATATATTTAAATTGAAAAGAAAATTTGTCTATGTATTTCGAAATGATGTATAATTCGGAATTTTATGTAAGGAAAGAATTGGAATAATGATTATTTTTGCATTAAGATTGGTATATGTGTCCCGTCACACAGAGTAATGAACATAATATGGAAATTTAATAGGGTCCAAAGTCTCCATCCAAATGTTTCAGCAAAAATAATTGGACTGTATTTGAAATGTGATAATTGTGATTAATTTAAACGCCAAATTACTCTGTGGAAAGGGACTCGTGGTGAAAGACCACATGTTATATGAGAAACATTGATGGGTACGGGAATCTTTGTTTCAAATGGAAAACATAATTAGTGTAACTATTATTCACATTTTCTTCAACATCTTTATAAAAGTACACTTTTTTAAACATCAAATATTTCCAATTTTTATGTAATTCCTCTGTAGATGATGTGTGATAAATATTTATAGTAAGATGACAGTTGCTAACACGATGAGGTATAAGAAATCCCGTACAGTATTGATTTTATTTTTTGTATAAAATCATGCCTCGGGTCTTGGCCTGTCGTCTGTGAACAGGGGTATTGTATTGTGTATATTCATTTAGATGTAACATTCAGCTGTAGATAAAGTTATATTAAAAACTAATTATGTTTTTCGAAAACTTTAACGATATTATTGGCCAGCGGCAGAAAGGATTATTGTCACGCGTGCTTTATTGTAATATGAAATAAAAAATATTTGTGTCAAACACAGACTTACGGGTGGGTTATATTTGTCAGCTTTAACATATATAGTAATACCCAGTCTTAAATGGACTAAAACTTTATTTAGTGTTGAATATAACTAGTCGTTTTCGTACGCAGTAATCTTTTTTGCGGGTGGCAGTTATGTCTGTGTTATTTAGTTCTTCATGTGTTAGTTAAGAGCTCTTTTGTGTTGCTGTGCTTTACAAAGCATTGTATGTATGTTTATAAATTGTAAATAGTTAAAGTACATTATATTTTTACGACTAGAATACACAACCAAAGTTGTTATTAAAGTGATGGTTGATTAAATAATAAATTCGATTTAGGTCGTTATGTTTATCTTTTACTAAACATACAACAAAATTGCATAACTATATGACTGCATACTATGTCTTCTAATTTTAACGCAACCACTCTGATATTAAATTAAACGAATTTATTGTTTTTGAATTCGATTATTGACGATTATAGAAAGCGATAATCTGAGGCGCTCCCAATTTTGACCATAATAAATGCGTGGCTTACATTTTTGTTCCTAGTAGCTCGTTCCGATTCATTTACGATGGTAATTGTCAATTACTAGCCGACACTACTTTACAACCATGTATTCGAATCGAAAACATAATTTTATTCATTGATTAAACAGGCGTTTAAGTACATTACATTTAAGTTGTATTTTTTTGTACATTTTAGATTCGAAAATATATTAATATCTAAATAACAGTGGTTTCTTTTTATAATTAAATTTGTCATTCCTATAGCGATTATCGAAATTAAACTCGTATATAAGTACTGGTACGTTATATGTTTTCTTCGATCTTAACTTTTACAAAAAGTCGCATCTGATAAAGTCCTTCATAACGCTATGAAGAGTCTAATGAGTATTTGGATTCCATTTTTTTGTGTTTAATTTTCATATTTAATGAAATAATATTGATGGTTAGTTCAAAAAATGATAATCGCAAATACCTTATACCACCAAATAAGGTGTTGGTATGTATTTCATTAACCAACCCAATGAGAAAAATGGTGAACAACAAAAAAGCAATCAAGAATTGATGGAAAAGTGTCCTGGTATAAATCAGTGTTTATGTATCTATAAGTATATGACATAGCTGGTACACGATTCTCTATTATAGTAAATTAGTGCACTATAAATTAAAAATAAAAAATAAATAATGATATAAAAAAATCTTTTGCATGATAATTAGGTACATATATGTATTTAACAATTATAGTGCAGGGTTATGCTTGTGTACATCGTGGGATCACTTATTACGGTGACTTACTCAGTCGTGGCGAAGTTGTCTGTCTATGAACATAGTCTAAGAGGTGAAAATAATATGGGCATTAAATATGGCTATTTGCTGGTTAATTGGAGTGATTTCAACTTCCTGTGTCATATTGTGGATATACAGATTAGTAAAAAGAGTTAATATGACTATTATGAAATTTATTCGTCGATGGTTCCACGGGGACGAGAAAGTAAAAAAAGAGGTATGTTTAGCATTACATTATTTGTTATAACTTTTCATATAATTCTTGTATTTCCTTTAATTATAAAATATACTTTGATCAAACTTAATATATATTTTCCTTTCTTATAAACTATAGCTCATTTTGATGTGCTTAAGATTCATAAAAAAAACAAACTGCAATAAATTATGTTTTTATATATTTTTAAATATCACAATTTCACGTTAGTGTATTCATGTTGAATGGTTATTATGTGAATTCAGCATAATCGTAGTTATGGATATACCTAAACTCTTGACGTCTACTGCCTCGCCACCCTCATCAATGTTGTAAAAATCATAACTTAAATTATAATTGCTATCATTCAATAGATAAGTATTCAGAGGATGTAACGAACAAGAGTCACTGAGAATTGGAGTTCCTTATGCATTTACCATAAAAGTATCTACCTTGTATTCTTATACAGGTGGGTGCGATGAGATAAATATATGAAAAAGTCTATAAAGATATACCTATACCTATACATATATTTAAATAAATAACGGCATTACAGTTTTAGTATCATAATGAAATAAATAATAAAATACCATCTCAAATCGTTCTCCATGTGAAGTCGTAGGTAAAAATCGCAATATTATAATTATTCTTAAACTGCGCATGACAAGGAAGATCTGAGGATAAAGTTTAATTATCTCTATCAGTACTTTGTGTAAATTCTTTCAAATAGGTTAAAACGTGACTGCTAATTTGACCTCGTCGATTAATTTGCTGGAGGTACCTATTGACGCTGAATTCACAATTAGAGGCAATTAGCATTTACGTAAGTATCAAATATAGAGCGGTGTTCCACACTAACAACAGTACAAAACTGTATTGTGTGGTAAAAAATTCTTTATTAGGATCATACTCATAGTCTATCCCTAAACTTGTACGGATAGAGAAATGGAAATTTAGAAACATATTTATTTATAAAGTGAAATATAGGTAGATACTGTTGGTACTTGAAAATCTCTAATAAATTAATAAGATTATAAATTAAGGGGAATGATAATAATTGGAGACTCCATTCGTGTCTTCGTACCGTGGGTTCAAATAGAACTTATCGGCCTAACCATTGCCGTCTTATGATGAACTTGAAATATACATTTTAGCTCATCAGCTGGGTAAGGCGTCCAAAACTGATTGAGTGTACGCAATAAGTATTCGAATTAGCAATTGTCTGCTATTGCATATTAAATACTATTGCAATGTTGGCCGTTGGTTTTCGGTAAAATAAAGGATTTAGGATAATAATATTTAGCGTGTAAAAATATATTAATTATCTATCTTATTTAATTGCGCATAGCAAATATTTAAATTCGAAAATATTTAACTGTGTATTACCTCTACTACCTACGAGGTATTTTTAATTATTTATTTGTTACGTTGGATGAGTGAATAATTTTTATGTAAGTATGAAGGTTTAATTTCCTGTAAATTTTTGTGTTTTCGTTGGGACATCCATTATCCATACGTTTTCCTAATTGTGGAAACACTAAGTTTTTTATTTTTAAATTTAAAAAAATACTGGGTGTTTTAAATTCTTCCTATATCTACATGCGTTATTAATTGTTCCTACAAGTAACTACACTCCTCTAATGACTCTATATGCTTCAGACTGGCTAGATTATCTTAAGCTAATTTCCGCTTACATTAATCTTTAGTACACATATAATAGACTTGATCTAGTTACAAAAGGATGCTCTTTCTTGATGTAGTTTAAGAAATTACATTGAAAATGTGGATTTTTGTAAGGCCACCTCTGACCTCACGTAAGAACTCTTAATACCTACTGATAGAAAATTTAACTCAAAGAAAAGAAAGAAAACTACATAGGATTTCCAAAAATTCGCTTGATGCATCGACCGGCATCGACCGATTAAATTTTTTTAAATAACTTTTTAAAAACAAATTACCATTTACCATATTCGAAATTTTTCGGAAATCTTAAATGCTGTTTTATTTAACTCCATCATTATAAGTACTTAAAAGTAAAGGAATGTTTTCTTTGAGTAAAATTTTCTATCTAGAATATCAGGAGTACTTTCCTTCATTGGAAGATTCCACCCTCTACATATTAACGAATTATTTCCTTCTTCGGAATTCACCTTGTATTCATTCATTCAGATTCGATTTTGAATACTTTGTTATATTATGTTCTTTAAATTAATGTCAAAGAAGTAAACACTATTTTGTTTTATTTTCACGCTATGTGGCATCATTGAGTCAAAAGTGCTTCATTGTTATGAACAGCTGGTTCACAGGGTTGTGCCGTGTGCGTAGATGGTCGAGCGAGCCCGGGCCGGCGCGGCGTAGTCCCGAGTGGAATGTCTCTCCGTTCGCACGTGCGTCTATCCCGGTCCCGCTATCCTGCTAGTACTCACCAACCTCGATCAATTTCCGCGCGCGCCACAATTGACAACTAAAATTTGAAATGAATTCCTGAAAAATTTTATTTACCCCTCAATTGACGTGTTCAGTTGTGTGTCTGATAAAGAAGATGCCTTGGAGCTGTCCCTGGTCACGGGACCAACAGCGGACAAATGATGTCAGTCCACCTTCTCAACCATTGCCACAGGTTTGTTGCAATTACTGTTTAAAAAATAACAATAAAAAAATTTTTACTAAAAAAAAAAAATATAACTTTATTTGTGAAAAATAAGATATGAAACATACTATTTATATTTATTATTATAGATATCACAAATGCATCCAGAAAGCAAAACATTGTCACGTAATGGGCACTCAACACACGATTTCATTAAATACTTAAATACTTACTCTAAATTTAAGTTTTGGTACTAAGTACTTTCATTATTTTATTATTATCTATACGATTTGAAAATTGTTTTTTTTAATATTAATTGTTTATTATAAAATATTATGGTTAAAATATTACTTACTTACTGAATATTTTGAACTTTCTAAGAAGCAAAATATTTATAACTAAAAAAAAAACATATACTTACTTAAATTATTTAAAAAGAATTATTATGGATGTTTGTACATAAATATACACAATATGCATATATAAAAAACTGCATGATTATTTTATAAAAGAGCGACAATCAGTTTGAGATAAAGTTACTCATATATTATGAGTTTCGGTCATTATGTATAATGGATTTAGTGGATTATATGCTTGTTAATGTTAAATCCATAAAATTGAACCATGTCCTTTATGGGGAACGCCTGATAAAGTTAATGTCTACTGGAATACAATTTTTTGTTTGTTTGTTAATGAGAAGATGCGTGAGGTGGCAACTGGCAATTGAGCTTGTTTTAGAACTTACAATAACAAAATTAAACTAGATAAATAAGAACTGTTAAAATTATTTATTTTATGGACCAGTTATCGTGTACATATTTAAAGATATAGAAATAATTCGGCTATTTATGAACTTACGGCCACAGTTGGATACTTCCTTTACTTTTTGTTATCAAAAATGTTCTATTTGAACCTTACTGCCTGTCGTACAAAGAAAGATTTACGACGTTTACCTTTGCGTTAAGCAGTAAAAACTTAAAAGGTGTCTTGCTGTCTATTATAATGCACACGTTTTTGAATGAATGTTCATTAATTGAATATGTATAAATTAAAAAGGCTGAAGATATCCAAAAAAAGGTTCTATGATAATTGACGGAAGCGGATCAAGTATCAGCTGAGCCGAGTGTACCGTGTGCCTCTGGCGCAGTTACATAGCGCCCGTGGTAAAGGTTGGTCGTATCTCTTACCAATATCAAGGCAGACCCCTATACATTGAACAAATTGACGATGGAGTCAAAGTGTGAAATAATTTAACGTGCGTACAAAGTAAAGGCTACGTAAAACTAAAATGAGCCAAAATGCCGTGGAATTGTTTCTGGGGTTACGAAGCTCCTCCACCTGCATGCAGGGTCAGTGGTCCGCTGCATCTACTCCTGCAGGTACTAACATTTATATATTTTACTATTTGATACTGCATTATGTGTATTCTTGGGTTTGAACTTCACTACATAGTATAAAACAAAGTCGCTTTTTCTGTCATGTGTCATGTTGTATGTCCCTATGAACGCTCAAATCTTTAAAACTACGCAACGGATTTTGATGCGGTTTTTTTTAATAGATAGAGTAACTCATGAGGAAGGTTTTTATCAGCATTGCACCCGTGCGAAGCCGGGGCGGGTCGCTAGTTGATCATAATTAGATTGAAGGTTGTTTAAGATAGAATTCAATTGTTTTAGGTAAATAACCAAAAGGAGTTTTTACGATAAGTAATACGAAAGGATATCTGTAATTTCCCACGAATGTAACCGTTTAAATGAAAGCAATGAGGGATAATTGTCCGTCTGTAACTCGTAATCGAAAGCACTTATGATCTGCAGAGGCAGGATTGAGAGGATACCCTTAGGATATTTCATTTAAGTTAAACATTAACATGTTATTTTCACTGGTTCAATTAACTTTTTCTATTTTAATTAGTTTACTGTTTAAATACGTATTTTATTTATTACCAGTTTTATTATTTTTTTGTGTCTCTCACTCTTGCGGAAAATAGCTATAAATACCTACTTCGTTGCAAATGAAAATCTTTATTGTTTAAGTACGAGATATTTTTGATATTCGTAAAAAATCTGATTAATGGAACGCTTGCAATGTTGATATGCACAATATAGTAAATGCAGTTGCTAAGCATGTTTTGCAGCGTGTGTTAAGTATAGAGGGCGTTTAGTTGGTCGGCGGTGTCCGTGATGGGATAATAATGAAGATCGGTATTTTATGAGAGATTACGTGACAGAGCAGGTGACGTAGGCCAATCACTGGAAGGTATTTAGATGCTATCGTGAGGAAACTGCACGACACAAGTCCTTATTATTTTATGGTTGTTGGAAATAGTGTAAATACGCATAATAACGTTGAAACATAATAAGTACCTGAATAAAGACAACGTAACGTTCGGTACATGAATAAAGTAAAATTAATTGCATTTTCTATATAAGGAAAATAGGTAAAGTTGGGTAGCAGCAACAAAAAGTGAAAAATAATTAATAACTCTTCTATGGATTGACATTGAAATCTTTTTAGAATATAACAATAAATAGAAAAGCAAGTGTATATATTTTTAATTACCGTAATTTAAATGTGTCCAAGTAAAAAATAATAATCAAGATAGCCATAAAGTGAAATAAACAGTAAGTACATAATTAAAATAAATACCCAGTTCACGACTTATATGGCATTAGCACAAATCCTAGTTGCTCTGTTTTAAATTTAATTATACCTACTTTTTGCAATTAACGATCTTATTGCGCTTTAAATTGATAGTTTTTATGGTAGAATTTAATGTGTTTAACAGTAGGCAAGTGTCAAGGAGATAGCGATAAGAACACATATAACTTATGCACCTAGCGCCGATAATAATTGCGGCGATAAATACCGCAATACGTAATTATACGCGGGTTTCTTCTAACTATAGGATATATTAGCATTGTTCGTATTGTTACTTTGTGTACCTACATTAGAGATAAAATAAAATTAAAAATTCTGTGACATACTAAATCTTTACGGTCAAGCGCGACAAAGAAAGTTTTGATTAAAATAAATACTTTTGTTTTACTTGTCAAACGTCCAATGTGCTGTTATTTGTCTATTGTTTTGTATGTACAACATCATGAGGTCACTATAGTAAGTGGAGTTAACGGTAGAATACTAATGTGCTAGGCGAGTTCGGATGGTTGTCAGTTGTCACATATGCGCTTCGAGAGGCGAGGGTACGGAATGGTTGCGCAAGAACAAGTGCGCCGCCCACTGGTGGCCCGAATGACCGCCGACGCCGCTCAGACGAACGTCAAGTTCACTGTCAACCGATACCTCTAATAATTTTATCAATAATCTTAACCTGGTGTCTGCACTTTGCATTGAGGTTAAATCTTAATCTATAGAGTATGGCCTGCTTCTTTTGCCGAACTCTACATCAAGAATATCACTAGTCTAGGTTTAGGGATTTGAGAATCTAGTCAAGGAATTAAATATGGTGTAGTGATTTTTTTATTTCCTGATCAAATAAATTTCAATCTCCATTCTATTTTCGCAGTGGAAAACGCATAATATGTAAAAAGATATATTACAAGAATGTGTGAGCTTAATTGAGAAGTTTAATATATTGGCAAACGTGTACTTATTGTAAATAATGTATCTCTATTCTACAGACATAGGGCATTAATAAATTAATTAGGATCGTATGTAGAGATGCGCGTGCGCTTCGAGAAGCTCGAACAAAAGGCCGGTTAGGCGTGCGGCGCTTTTGATGAATCTTTGTAATGATGCCGTATTAATCAAATAATGCTGTTCATTCTTTTCGAATTTTAACCGAATCATAACTTTTCCTTTAGTTGATAACGACGCAATTATACTAATAATGGGTCCATTTTGAAGAATCAAATTCCAAATATGTTTTAATTTGAACTTTATCCTATTAACTTTGTACCTAGTACAATTAATAATAAATACATTTCATTCCATTTACATTTCATTAATTGGGCCACTCTAAATCGTGTTTAACAATCAGAGACTATTATCGTCTGTGAGTATCTTCGAAGGGAATATATAGTTACAAGTGTTTGGGTTATTAGTTGAACCGCGGTGCGACCTTTTTAGATGGATATATGCGATGATTTACGGCACATTCCTGCGGGAGCGGGCCTCTCGGGCCTGTTCAGCCCGCTGGGAATGGGATTAATATACATCCTGATGAGTGACAAACCCTTTGTCGATCTCGGTTTCGGTTTGAAATAATTTGAACTTCTGCTAGGACGCTTAAGGCACGGATTAGTCATCACGCTATGTAGCACACATTGCGTCATTTTTATTCCTTTATACTCGGCGTTTACAAAATGTGGATTGTATTTTCAAATAGCAAATAGTATTGTCGAGTTCGCATGTCGCCTGAGTTCTCTCGTCATTTATAATTCAGCTAGATGTAATCATGATAAAAAGCGGATGTTGCACAAAGCAGGAACTGCCTAAAGAGTGTGTTGAGCGCTGACCGGAAGCGCAGAGGGGCAGCACAGGTACTTAACTATGCCTCTAATGAACACAACAGGAGCGGCGTTCGCTTTCATTATAAGTACCACTGTACTGTGCGCAATCTGTACTTGTTTTCAATTACAAACCATGATAATAATTCGTCATTCACATACAGGTGAACACCTTTCGTACGATTGAATATATTAAAATATAATTTATATAGTTTCCTTGAAATAAAGACTTCATTGTGTTTGATTAAATGGACACTTAAATACGAGAACATTTGAAAGTTATTTGAATGTTTGTTGTTTAAAGGACATCCACCCGAAGTTTTAAATTTCCAAGGTAAAGTTTCATTACTGAAATTTAAACTGTGACCACAAAACGTTAAGTCTGTGCAAAAAATATCACGCTTCGCGAAACATGCCAGCCAGCTGTCCCCCCTCCGCTGTCAGCACAAGGAACTGTTGCCGCTTTTTTGAATTACTCTGACACACTCATACTGCTTCTTATTACGACGGACATTTCGGCTTCACAAGATAGCATACCGTAAAATATTAAAAGTCATAGTCGTGCGCGTTACGACTTACGGCGTATTGAATTTTAAACGCTATCCACCATGAATTCGGTTTCAATGAAAGTCATAAAATAAAATGTACTCTTTTATTGGAACATAAACAGAGAAGTAAAAATAGTTCCGACCACCTGGTGTACACCGTTCATAAGTTCGAGTGC
Source organism: Phoebis sennae (assembly GCA_001586405.1). Classification (NCBI taxonomy): domain Eukaryota; kingdom Metazoa; phylum Arthropoda; class Insecta; order Lepidoptera; family Pieridae; genus Phoebis; species Phoebis sennae. The sequence continues at coordinate 77,359 of LQNK01002489.1, read as the reverse complement.
TGCAACTTGATTTATGAGACTTTAGCTCGACACAATGCCACCGCAAAATACCCCTTGACTATTTTTCTAGCAAACAATTTAACCCGTATGCTTATGTCAAGAACTCGAGAGGTTGCACAAATTAAAGTTCACTGTTGCAAGTCAAAAGTGAATGAATTATTACAATTTGAATGATATTGTATTTGAGCGCGTTTTTTTGGTGTTAGAGAGTTGGGTTTTTAATTTTGAAAGGTTACAGTTTGTTTTATATTTGTGTTGTAAATCGATTATTTTTATTATAATCAATAGTTATTGATATATGAAGGAAGAAATCAATAAAGAATTAGATATCCAGTCAATTAGAGGTTTATATTCCTTTAATTTACATCATTCAATTGAAAATCTATATTTGCTAGATAATGTCTAAGGCTTTCTATAAATAATGTAGCGTACCTACATTACAGCGAGAATCTTTGATTTACCTCGTGGGAGGTCTCTCTTAATCTTCGACTTAGGATTGATTTCAATTCTGACAATGGTATTAGAGAAATATTGTTTTGATATTTATATAACATACATAAAATGTAGAATGATTAGGCATGTAAAGAGGTTTTTATGCATTCAAATTAATCGCATACTTGACGATCATAGTCTATTAAAACTAGTAAATTAATAAATAATCTGCTTTCCCAGTCTATCATAAATAGAAGCCGGTACCTGTCTAGCTTAAAATTTCTGTGGTATCTTTTTAATTATACAAAACCTCTGTTAAAATTAAAAAGCTCGTCTGATGTCACTAAAACGACTGCTGTTTTAAATTCAAATCATAACAATATTTAAGCCTCAAAGTAATATATGATACACATTGAACATAAAATCTCCAGAGCATTTCAAAACGTCTATTAAGCTCGTGCTTCATAACGGTGCAATGGGGAAACCGCTGATTAATTAGAGCATCGGTCTGACAACCGTGACGCAGGCTCGACCCACGACCGACCATTCTCTCACCACCACTCTTCATTCACTCCAATCGATGACACGCAGAGCCATCAAGCTGTCAATGCGGTGCATAAATGAACATGATGTGTTGGCCATTTAAGCTCGCGATTCAACTTTGTAAACTCTCATGTATGCCACTCAAAACTAAATTTATCTAGATTACCGTGAACAATATACGAACTTTGCTTACAGAACTTGCTTTGTGCTGCTATTAGCGTAAAACTGACTAAGCAACACATCTTAAAATAACACAAAGCTATTATAACGTACCTATCTTATTTAAATGCTTGTTTAATTACGTTGTTAGCCATATGGAGCACTTTTTGAATATGGTTGAGGGAAAAATTGTTAAGATATATCATTAACGTAATTTAATTATGTGTTCCTGTTAATTGTTAATCAAATTTAATGCAATGCTTCAGACTCGGTATTGTCTTTCTAGAAAATACCATAAACGAAATGCATATAAATGCACTGCTTACATGTAATGCGTTTATATGCAAAACATCCGTAGGTCACTTTACGAGCATTGAATCTTTAAATGATGTTTTAATGTAGGCTTCTCTATCAAGTTGCGTAAAGTATTTGCCATGCCGTACGCGTGTGTACACATGACGTCATTGAAGTTTCAACATTTTACAAACAAAGCCGCAAACTAGCCTTGTACATACAACCATTATGCTCCCATTTCAAGAACAAACAAATGAAAAGTTTTACCTTTTTTACTAATTTCCATGTGTTCATATTTTAATGAAATGATCGAACATTCCTAACAATTCATACGTCAATCTGGATGATTAAGCTGCGGTCTGCGTCTTACAATCGACCCGTATAAGTCAAGATTTAATTTAATTGAAATACTCCGTGAAATGCAACTCTTAACGAAGATTAATTGAATTTTGATTAAAACTTTACTTGACTAGGCCGGGCTTGTTTATTAATATATCCCTATGTTAATAGCATGTTTGTTTGACTATTATTTGTAACGGTTCAAAATCGATACGTAGTTAGTTTCTTAGACCAAACATTTAACGATTACAAAACAAAACACCATATGTGTGGTCTTGAATCGCCATAAACATTTTAAATAACCAAGTTGCGTTATAACCAAGAAATTCCGATTATAAATATGTTATGCTAAAAATACTTATGTATGGCGTTTCTTCGGTGTAATTGAAAGAACACGTGTTTGTACATATGGCATAAATATTTCAGACACCAGTGACTCGCTGGTGTAAGTTTAATATTCTGTTTAATTCAATACGATGTTTCTGAAATCCGTATGCAGAAATGCTAACGGTTTTAGTGCTATGACTTGCATCACACAACTTACAATAAATAGTTTTGTACCCCTAATTATGGGTATCTTGGCTAACTGCGCACGTATAAAGGATGAAAGCAGTTAGCTTCTAACTTTCCCCAGTCCCCTGTTTGGACTAAACCAATAAATCTATGGACACAAATACAATAGTCGTGACAACTGTAATCGAGTTATTCAAGTGTTATCGTGAGCATAAAATATGAATATTCAAATACATTTTACGTTTTAACCGCCTAACACTAGAAAGTAAAATATTTTTGCTATTTGAATATTGAATTATAACCGAGTTTTCAAATGTATTTTATTCTTAAACTTCGAAATAAAATGTAGATACCGTAGCGTAACATATAGTAGGTACTTATGTTCATAATAAATTCCTGATGGATACTTTTTATAAATCAACATAAATGAATATGGAATGCATTGAAATATTAATTATTCATAACTTGTTGATATTTAGTAGGTATGCATAATTATCACCATAAATCTATGAAAATGTTATAAATGATAAAAAATAATTAATTAAGAGACGTGCAGGAGGAATATTAACAAGCAAACAGTTGTTAATTTGTGTTTCATATGGGAGTATGGGACGCGAGGGGCCGGGGACTTGCGGGGACTGGGGACAGTGGCCATGCGAGTTGATCAATATAACGTTATACAACTTTCCGGCTTTTGGACATGCAAAGCTTTATAGCAGTTAATGAATATTGCTTAAATTCATTCTGTATCAAGTTTTCTGATAGGTATTTTGATAAGATAAAAAGCGTTACCTTGCACATAACCATCTTACTATACTGGATCTCCAAACTTAAGATTCAGTAATAATAATATTTAAATATTCAATAAGTTAAAAGTCACAAGTAAGCATACAAGAAAAAAATACACATATTACAATTCCTATTCATGCAACCATCTATTTAATACACATTTTGGAAAAGAAAATATATTAAGGAAAAGTTTAGAAGTTATTAAAGATGATTGCATTACTAAAATAAAATACATAAATTGTAATTTACGGTACCTTCACGCAATCTTCACCTTCCCTAAGGAAGGGGCGCCCCTCGCATAAAAAAAGGGAGTGCCGCTCATCATCATCGCTCAACTGGGGTAACATTGTTAAAGTAATGCCCTTACTATATCCATAAAGAAAATAATATGGTTTAATTATCATAAATAAAAAGCATAAAACATTTAATAAATATTACCGAAAAAAAGAACTATTAAAAAAAAGTGTTTAGCAGAGCGTGGTTTCGATCCACGGACCTCTGGGTTATGGGCCCAGCACGCTTCCACTGCGCCACTCTGCTACAGCGGAAGGTGATGAAATTACTGTATGTTTGTTACTCACTACTTATTTTGCAATTGACTAAATAATAAGAACCATTTATAGTGAGAAAAACCTGTATTCATTAGAAGGAAATTGATTAAGGAAGTACGGTTGTCTTTAACTTGGTTTACGTAAGCACTTTCTTGACTTTATTACTTTCGGAAAACACGAGCAATAATAATACGTAGAGTTTATCCAATTAGCATATAACAAATCGTTAAAAGGAAACCTTCTAATTGAAAGTACCACTTAAGGCTCCTTTTAGAATATTAATCACCTTTTGTCTACTTAGTATCCTGAAATGTATGCACAATATATTTCTTAGATCTGCAAGGCTCATAATTTCTACGAAGTGAAACTTAATGTCATTATTTATTGCATTATTATCATAATCTATGAATAGCTGGCCAATCAAATTATGTTTAGTCGTTTCTTATTAGCTAATTAATTCATGGTTAATAGACAGGGTGTCGTCGTTGTGCTGTATAATAAAAAGAAAAATATTAATAACGGGATATTATTTGAAGTTTAGTCATTAGAAAAAGTACATTATTTGATATAATAAATGACAATCACGTTCCTATATTATGTATTAAAAATTAAAATGGTATAACGTTACTGGGAAACATCTTTGATAACAATGTAAAAGCTTGTTTGTTGATGCACCGTGTTCGCACGAGTATCGATACGTGAGACAATTTTTATTTGACACGCACCATAGGCCCTTAAATATAATTCCGCTCACGTACCTCCGTTTATCTATAAAAGAAGCCGCGTGTGAATGAATGAAAATTATAAAATTTCTCGAAATTGTACGCAATAATCCCGGATTCGGCATCACGTTCGTTTTGAGTTATTAAACGATTACCACACGCACAAGGAAACTTACGAAAGAAGCTTACTACTCGCCTGATAACATGGAATTGGTTCAGCGATGTAGAATAACAGTGTCATAGCTTATCAGACGTAGTGCATTAATTAACATAAAATTGGTTGCCATCGGAAGAGAATAATTATGCAAGAAATTTTATGTCTTTCTCTATTGATATTATTGAGATAAATTGTGTTATTCGGATATTTTGTAATTGTGCTATTGTGATAAGTAAATGAGTGAATGGGAATAAACACAAGTCTTGTCTTACATAATTCGAGGACAATATAAAGAGCGAATGCCGCTTCCGTTGCTATATTATCTTAGAGTTTTAGATACCAAGTTTTTGGCTTGTCTTAATAAGGTATTTACAACTCAGTTACTTAAAGCTGGATCTTGAAAATATACTCTTTCCTATCTTTTAAAGCTATAAGGTAATTGTTAAGAATCATTCATGCGTTGTTTAAGGAATGCGCCTTAGGCAATTCCGAGGATTTAAATTTGACATTACAGCTAAAGAATTCAGGACGCAACAGCAGATGGGACGATATTCGTGAAATATCAGTTTGTCTTTCGTCATTTGTAAAGTATCTACTTATTCACACGTTATTGCAAAATGAAATTGTAGACGTGATTTTGTGATTTACTTAAACCATAACTTATGTTCGGTTAACCCTTATTACACAGAATATAGCAATATCATAAAAAACACTAACACTTAAAAGATAATATAATCGAAATACATATTAGCAGGTAAACTTAATATTTCAAGAATTTAAAGTATATATTGATTGGCGATGGTCCTCGTTAGTGTAATTTTTAGAAGGGAATTGGTTATATTATAATGTGAAAAAAGCTCTTTGTTATTACTGGCACGAAGACTATTACTGCGGATGTATAAATCTTACTTAAATTGATAAAAGAACGACGTTAAAATACCTGACAAATGTGGCACCTTTTGTTATTTGAATAAATATTAGTTTTGTATGAGCATTGAGAGGTTCTGTTTTTCTTAGTTTTTGTTACTTTGTTACGTCGGTAACTCGGTAGGTTGCTTACGAATTTTATTGACGTCACCATATTAATCTACTAATGCCTGTTCGTATTACACTTATTATTTTTTTTACAAAAATAGCAAGATATTCTTAATACTTCAAAGTCATTTTTGTTCATGTTATGATACATCCATCTACCGCAACGTATTAATTACTAATCCAATACAAAAGTCCGAAACATTTGGTTTATTGTTCAATTTGAACGGACCAGCTGTTCAATGTAATTTGATTCGGCTAATGGGCCGCGTGTGATAACTTTATTATGTCAAGCGCCCTACTGCTGCCGTGGAAGATGTGTCTTTTTTGTCGATATTCCTTGAGCCGGCTGCCAGCGGCCTGCCGAATGTAAGCGCCGGCAGGTGATAAATTCACACACGTGCGCATATAGCACACAATAACAACACCCGATAAATACACCAACGCATCTTTATAACATGAATATCCGCTATTGAATTTTGAACGGCAGTTTTAAAAAAACTTACCGATAGAACCGCTTTTAAACAAGAGCGTGTTACTCTCGCATATGGAGCATTTAATGCTTAAATTCAAAGCCAGAAACCATATCAACTGCTCCGCAAATGGCGCCATTATCTTCGCGCCGGCGCCTGTACAAAATCATGACGTCAGTGAACTATAATTGGACATAAAAGAGCACTGTGTATACGCAACCGTACCGTCTCTACCCTTTTACCTTCGCTTACTTTAGTTGAAAATGTATACAATTTATGAAGTATCTGTATATCATAATTCATAGTGGTTAACGATATCACCAGTATTAACAATAAATCGAACATGTCAGATACAATGTTCTAACGAGCACCAGCCTATACAATCCGCGGAGATAAGATCTGAACTAAAAGTGGTACTCACTATTGAATACAAATTACCTTAATTGATCAGGTTATAAACAGACATTTGTGAGATATAATTTAACTTTACAAGGCATTGTTCTGTCAATAAAATTAGGATTAACGCATCGATTAATCTCGTTAAATCTCACCTCTTCATTTTAGTTTTGTGTATTTATTAGAATATTAGTAAACATCCATATGTTTTCAAAATAGATATTCAGTATTGACTAGATGATACGGTGATTTAAATGAAGTTGAAAAGAATGTGTACGCATAGCATGAATGGGATCGCGTGATCGCCTCCCACTGGTAGGTCGACTGTGCGTCCATTGTGCGTCCATCGAAGGGACAAGCGTGGAGCAGGTAACGGCCGAGTGCCGACGCTGGTCCGGCTAATGCCAAACGCGTGCCATACCACTTTGTATTATTGAACAGAAGTATGCGTCTGCATTCTTTTTTATCTAATTTAGTTAGTCCATCAAATCAATTAAATCGCAATAGTGTATATAGTATGTATTACTAACAAATTATTAATTATGATGTTTTTGTTACAGAAGGAAGGAGTTGCCCAAGCGCACGCATTTCGTAGTAAAACCTTTAAGAAACCTAGGCCATGTCATTGGTGTCATCAGCCGGTGCACAATGGTTCTTGTTGCAGAGGTAAAAACGATTGATTTAACATAATATATGTATAAAGAAGGTTTCATAACATGATAGAGCTGATAGGCTAGAACTATAAATAAATTTGTCATGATTATTCAAAGCACTGTTTTCATGGAAACTAAACTTATGTTGAATTATAATATTGTAACATTCTCGGACATTTGACACAACGCTTATATATGACAATAATTTAATATCTTATTCGTACTCAATTAATTTAGTTATTTGCATGAAATATGCATTCTGAAGTATGAATATTTAATAGTAAATATTTTGTTTGTTACAGTTTGCAAATATGTCTGTCACACTACATGCGAGTCTAAGGTACGTATTCAAATGATAATAATATTAGAAAAAAATAAAAAGAAGTGCAGTCATACATCTTTACATTTTCAAATAATGATTTAGCGCCATCTGGTGCGTGTTGTCGTTGTAGTTTATGATTATCAGAGTAGTCGTTTGCGCAATATCCAGTGATGCCATATAAGTGATTTACTTAATATGCCCTAGATGGCGCTATAAGGAATATCTGCAAGCACGATTTGAAGCTTTTGCAAGCTTTTTGGATGTTCAATAAGTTTACATTGAAGACATAACTTCATGCTTTACCTAAGATTCATTAGGTATTTGTAAACTTGTTCTGAAAGTAGATAACATTCTAACGGGTAATAATTATGATACCCCATGCATTGTTAGCACTTTATTGTAATTTATAAATAAATTACTAAACAAGAGCCAAATTCAATTTCTTAGTTGTTTGTTGAAATAAGGATTTTGAATATAGTTAAACATAATAATATATTATTAATTTGAAAACTAATCACTTTTCTGCAATTATATTTGAATTTATGAAGCGGTTTTCATGTCAATGAAATATAGTGTGAAATAGAGTAGAGTGCAAAAAATAGCGTTAGGTACGCTATCTTGTGCATTGTTTAACAATGTTATATAATATAAATTATATAACATTTGTTGTATAATTTATATTATATAATATAATATGAATTATATTACACATAATAATAATATTATCATATGTGTAACTCATAAATCAATTATAAGTCTACTTCTATACACAATAATTGTGTTCAGTGTAAAGCACAGTAAGTTGATGGTAATCTCGCCTCCGGTCACGAGCTCATTGTTTACCAACTAGTCGAAATTGGACACTTGATATTTTCACAAAACCAATACTGTATTCGGACATTTTATAACAAATAGGTGTTTCGTTATCGAAGATTTATCTATCCCTGACAAACACTTGAGTTTGTAAAGCATTGTCTAAATAAATCTTTTATACATATATTGTGTTAGGCCTTGATTATTCCAAACTCAATCTTTTTAAGTTGATTTTAAAGGAAATGCAAATAACGATAATTAAATGCATTAACTTATATTATACATTTCTATAAAGGATGCAATTTTTATCGAATTTGCATCGGATACCTACACAATATCTTATCTTGATATCTATGAATATTTTATGTAAGTACTACTTCTATAAATTAATTCAGCACTGAGCTGCGTGCAAATTAGTTCATGTAATGTCAAACAGAATTATATATTTCTTCTTTACTTTTGTAATGGTATTGGATATAGAACTAATAATTTTAAAGAAACTAACTACGAGATCTTAAGAACGAAAATCACTTAAGTAACCGTTATTTGCTTTTAAATGTAAATCAAATCGTAAAATGGTCATAAATTAAAGTGTATAAATGTAGGAGTAGCGAGTATGGCATGCGATTGGATAAATTTAATGTTTGTTGTGTTCACGTATTAGTCATCAACTTTTAATGTTTGTGGGATCAAACGAATATATATTATTGAAGGGATTCCTAGAGCATTACTTACGATTTTATATATTTAGTACCGCCACTTCAAACTCAATTGGCATTTTGAAAAGACCAAACAATAGGTCTTAAAATAAAGAGCGAAAAGTCAAGAAATCATAATAAACAACAGCAACTTCTAGTGTTGTGAAATAATCGCTGTTTAAAAAAACGACACTACAAGCAAGTAATAAAAAGTTTTTCTTATAAAAGTAATTTGCAATTGCGAGAGGAAGCCGTGGGTGGGAAGGCGGCGAGGACTGCCGGGAGTGACATGCGAATGGGAGGCTGATTACCAAGAGGCACCCGAATGAATTTCTTGGAAGTGAAATGATGAATGTACGATGACACTGGACTAATTTAACATTATTGCATTAACTACCGACTACACATTTGATATAAATAAATATTATACCAACTTGTTGAGACTTATTAAGGGATTATCAGGACATGAAGAAAATTAAATAATCTATATGGATAAAAACAAACCTTTTAAAAAGTTTTTCAAATACTCGTGGTTACATTTATTCTGGATTACAGCAGATTTTGTACACGAGGCTATACAGAATTCCAAATTTGTGACGTAATTAATACGCGCGGATAGAGTGACGCAGTAACGATAATCGATATTATTTGGGGACGGTATAAAAGAAATTTACATATTAATTTTAATTCACAATGAACATATAATTATAACCAATGCCAATTGTTCTAAGAAATTTACTTGATTTTAAAGTATAAACTTTCTTGAGAATGCTTTAAAATTAAGTTTCCAGTTTGGTTGTATCTCTCTTAAACAATTTTGCATGCAACACCGTCCATAAAGTAGAGTAAGAGCAAAAGCGTGCAAGCACGCAAATGCTTGTACGATATGGATTGTATCGGCGATAGGTTCCGCGGAGTCAGGTGCAACGCTCGGCGGAGTGGCCGCGGTCCAAGGAGGCGAGCGTCCCGCGGCCCTGGCCGCGCTGACAGTGCCGCCGCGCGCGCCGTCTCGCAAACGCGCACGCGAATTCGCATCTTCGCGTGCTGCTACTCGAGCCCCTTTTGGACGTTTTGCATACTCTATAAATAATCCTAACCGTGGGCCGTTGCTCTAGCAATAGCTGAATTCCGGACATTTTAAATCGCATACCTTATATGGCGATTCTATAGTTCTATCTCAATTGTGTGCTTCGTGCGGTGCTGGAACACCTGAATATACTTATATGTAAATTTCTTTACTATTCTCACGTTATTTTTATTTAATTCATTTCAAATAAAATATTAAAATTTAAAGTTTCTATTCATTTATGTTAAAAGTTGTAAAAACTGTAGCTTAGAAATTGAAATGTCAACGAACTTTGAATACAGCGAAAAAAATTGTATCATTCCGAGTTTTACTTAAAACATTCGTGCTAGAAGCTTTAATTTCAATAGAAGTTAACTGAAAATTATTTTAAGTGAATATTTTAAATTTGCGAACTTTTTATTATTTTTTTAAATGTCAAGGATCTATTATGCGCTGTGTGGCTACTTCCGCTAACTAAGCCGACTGCCACGCTACATAAATATATTATGCAAAATAATACAAGTTTGCTTTCAAGGCTACTCTGATCTTATCGTTATACCTAATAAATATACCCTGATACGTATTGGCAATGACGATTTTAAGCGATAAGAGTGTTGTGTTGTGTTTTATCGTTAGCCGCCTTCCTGAGTCACGTATGCCATTTCATAACGCAGGTGTTTAGCTTACTTAAAAGTATTATAATAGAGCCGGAACTATTTAAATAAAATAAATAAATATATTAAAATGTTTTGTTAATATATTGCAATGTGAAATGTTCCTATGGTGTTTATAATTTTAAAAGAAAAATATCTAATTTAAGATGTCAGTAACGATGTTCAAAATAGCGAGAAAATGAACTTAATAAAATAAGTGTTTAATGTGACTTTGGGTCTCATCAAGGCCTTATATAGAAATCTAATAAAGTGACAAAGTTAATTAGCACAATGCAGAATAATAGACGCTTTAGCAACAGCAGCAGTATGACCACTTCATCAGGAAGTTCAAATTTACGGGTATGTAAATTTTTCTTTACATTTTACAAATACGCTTAGGATTTCAATGAAAATGTTCACACTAGAACTAAATTAACATTCGTTAGTTTGATTTGGTTATACAAAACCAAGTAAATCACAGTAGTGTATTAAAACAAATAGTATATTGGATGAAGTATAGAAAATATCCATTCGTAGAAGCATTTATTATATTTTTTAAAATGTTTTATTTACTTAGGAACTTTTATAACAGAGGACATGACAGCACCATCGTACCTTAAACTTAATCTATACATCAGATCTTATTTTGAAACAATCCATAACAAACCTTATAAAATAAACCTATCATCTACCGGTAATTTAACCAACTAAACACTAAACCTACTTCCCTTAATTAGCACTAATAAGGGTCAAAAAGCCCTGCGACCGGACTCGAACCGAGCACATTCCATGATCATATACTGCAAATCTTCCACAACACCACACAGTTTACAGTTTGGCGAATTCAAAGAAGCTAAAAATTTAGACTACAAGGTATAAAAAATAAAGGTCGGAACTGGACTTAACTGCGTTGTTATCAGCATAAGTGTCAGCTTTTGCTGGACTAGCTGCACATTAGCATGAAGTTTTTATATTCTCATAAAAGATAAAAAAGGAAAATTCTACGTTCATTTGTGTTATCTTTCTCGGATTACTTAGGAATTTATAAACTCCATCGACATAGTAGATATATATAGAAATTATCTTAAAACATTGTCCTATCTTATTATTGTATTGTTATCGATCTTATCTTTATTTAATTTCAAGTTTATAAATAAATACAAATAAATAATGTTCTGTGAATTATTAATACTGAATTCGTCTCTACAATATAGAGATAACTTCTGTTAATTCTATTATAGTGTTCCGTTATATTTTTCACAACACTGACTGTATTCTTCACATGAATATTAAATCAGCACTCGAAAAGTTTAACATTATTAAAGTATGCATAGCACTTAGTTCAATACACCACAATAGGCAAAGGAATTTACTTCGCTCACAAATAAAATCACAACAGCACGACTCGACTTTGAAATACGCGGGTCATATGACACTGACACCGGTGCAGGCGGTTATTCTTATATGTCAGGTTTCTATCTCAGGAAAAAAATAACACGTAATCTTCACACAATGCAATCATCAATAAAAGTTAATTTAAATCCTTACTTCCTTACTGATATTATAAATGCGACTTATATAAGTAACTCTGTCTGTTTGTCTGTCACTTCTTCATGCCTAAACCACAGAACCGATTTGGATGAAATTTTATAAAACATTGCTTAAAACCCGAGAAAGGATAGCTTCATCCCGGAACTCACGGGAACGGGAGATATTACTTACTTCTAGATTTTACTATTTAATAAAAACACGCTATAAATAATAATAGAAACGATATTATTATGCTCATAAAATCCTAGAACGATTTTAACGACACCGATGGTGACGGAATGCACTATCTAAATGCATAGCCAAGGGCCACCACGCGACCGGGACGATAGTAAATGAATGAATGGTAATATTATTTACCGCTTAGCTAATAATCGGTTGAGCTCGCGATTTGAATAAATAATTGCAGCTTTCGAAATGACTAAATACCTACTAGCGTTCGTGTAGCCATAAATCAGGATTAAGCGTGGACAATAACAGCGTTATTGTACAATACAATCGTAGGTGTAGGTCCGTTCCTATTGAAAACTGGGAATAAAGCAAAGAGGTTTTATTGTATTGAAACTATATACTTATTGCCGTTCATAGTAATGTGAAGTTACAGTATTATTCTGCTATTAATGTGAGTATACGTTCCGCAGCAAATTGTCCTGTGTATAGATCTTTCGTATATCTAAATTAGAGAATTATGTAGGCATGTATTTTCAACTTAGTGGTATTACGATTGTATACCTCCATTCTTTGCTCTTTCTTTTAACAGTTATATTTTAGTAGAGTATTAAAAAATTATAATAAACACTCATGTAAATAAACTTAAAGGTGTAAATGTAAAGTTTAAAGGTAAATAAAAAAGTCATAAAATGAATAATTAAATAGTCAAAATGTCCCCTAGACAAGATCCGGTAACAATTTAGCATTTTAGTATTAAATTACAAACAGATTTGTGAGTCATGAATTTTAGCGTAATATTCTGTGAGTTACGTGGTGTGCCACAAAGGAATTTGCTCAAGGGCTGCACAGGAATATAGTAACCGCAGTTTAATGAACTTGTTTTAGTTATTCCAAGTATTTACGCGCTCTCCCCTCCGGGGTCCGGGGTCCGGGGTCCGGACATCAGCTTCGTAGTTAATTCGCTCGACTTACAAAACCAGTGCCCCATCAAAGCCGTGTGTTAATATTTATTTTGTTAAATCAATGTTGCAGCGGTCTTATTGAATCTTAAGTGTTATACGACCTTTTATGCTTTTAACGACTAGTCCGGCTACTTTATTGAAATTTCTCAGAACTCTCTCACACAGATCATCAATGAATATACTCTGATTATCAGATTTGATTTACTTTTTAAGCCTTAGATATATTCCTTCGAATAATTAAAATGCTCGTATTGAATACTTCTTTCGATTAAATTTTGACGAGGTATTAATATTTTTATATTTTATTTGTATTCAACTGGGAGCCTTGCCCAGCAATTTATATTAAAATTATTTGTATGTATATTTGTGAAATATTGACATCGTCAAATGTTAATAAAAACGCGTGGTTAATATCTATTGAAAACATTATAACATTATTCCGTAGGGATTTCTTCTGTTTCTATGACATACTTGTAAAATAGGTATGAAATGATGCTCAATAATTTCTATCTTTTAATTTTTTGTAATATTTAGGATTACTACTATAATTGCTTAATTTTTATCCTGAATTGCATTCTAAATAAGAAGACGTAGTTCCTATTTAGAATGCCGTCATTCTCTGAATATATTGCGTTTTATAATACCGTGTTTCTTTTGTATACTTCAAGAAAAACAAAGGTGAAAAACAACAATACAATACAAACGCTTTAATGAGAAGCGTTGTTTGTTTTGCACTTGGCAAATATAGCGTACGGCAACAATCCGCTAAGTTCACCGCAGGAAGGTTCACAAACATGACTATGAGAAAACTTTATACGACAGTATGTAGCCAAGTGTCGTGTTTTAAACTTATGACCCATTTGCAGGCAATATGCTAGTGTCTACCATCTTATATCTATTACATTTCCATGCCAGAGGAAATTTTCGTAATATACGTGACTGATGACTCCATATCAGGTTTCTGCTATCTCCTCAATTTCCATCAAAGAACTTATGAATGTTTATTACATTATGTCTCATAACTCAGTTTCGTTTGCTTGTGAATGCAAACGAAGCCTATTTTATTATTGATAGGATCGAAAAAGTTGTTCCAAACTTTGCCGTTTATGTTTTTGAACAGCAAAAGCTGTTTACGTAATTCAGTGATCCGTAAATCCAATAGCAATTGGGTCATCCATTTCGTATCGCAGCTTGTATAAAATACATATTCCACGAATGTGACAAACGTCGACACTTTACATCGGGCATTTGATTCAAATTCCGATTTGTAGCGGTGAAAGTAAAAAGAAACAGATAGGAGATACATTTTGCAAGATAAATCCATAAGATCGAGACAGCCAGTATTTATTTATATCTGCCGCAATATTTTACGATGTCTGTGGTATTCGTTGGTTATGTTGTTTCTTTGTTGGACATCTCATGTAAGTTTATGTTTAATGATAAAGGTTTCAAATTTTATTTCTGCATTAATAACGAAATGGTTAGAAACATTATTTTGTTTCAATTATTTCACTGATAAGAATAAACTTCAAATTATTCCACTTATAACAAAAAATCTGTTATAAATGAACATCACAAAGAACAGGCATAACTAAATTTACCACAAGTTACCACAAAAACTGTACAGGCTACAGCTAACCCGGAACTGAAGGTCTTCGCTTGTAACGATCGCGGTCTAACATTGATTCTGGTCGAAACAAGCCGCGTCTAAATATTCCATCAGAATTTCGCATGCTGTTAGCTCCGTGCTAATCGATATCCGACAAGCAATTTCTTGCTCGATTAAATCAAATCACTATGACGCGATAACGAGATTGAAATGAATGATAACAGATCGTATGTTGTTAGTTTTTTATCGGTATTGCGTTAATAAACGTAATAAAGTACGTTAATAAAGTACTTGACCTTTTTAACTTTGTACAAGAATGAGGAATGGCAAAACTTTATTTGCAATGAGTCTTAACTTTTGATTGTACTAGTTTATCAATAAAAGTTTTTTTTATCTATCATCTAAATTATATAACATACGTTGTAACATAGTTAAAATACTACTGAAATCCCAACAATCACGTAATGGCAAAATAATTGAACCTATAATGATATCATTTCTACAATAGGAAGACATTTGGCTGTACAAATAACTCCACGATATTATTGCGCAAGGAACGTAAAATTATATTACAGTTACATTCTTGTTAGCGAACGGCTATGTACACATACTATTATTAAAGTCTTATTTTCATGCCCTAAAACATTTGTTTGTGTTATTATAACTGCTTAGTTTTATTCTCTGCAAAATATACAATTATTAGTACGTACGTACTAAAGTTGTCGCAAAGCAAGCACAAATAAAAAGTATCTGCAGTGGCATTTGAGTCTTATACATGTAATTCGTTCTTTATAGGCTATCTCATCAGTATAAAACTTCACAAGTCGGCCAAAGGAAATGAAAACGGATCCTGATCATAAGTGAAACTGAGCATAAGATGCTTAATTTCACAATTCATAATAAAAATATTTTGGTCAATCCCTTCACAATTTGTCGCGATGCATGGTAAATTAAGAGAATGTACACTTGTGTCGTAACATATCAAGATGTCATTTAATTGAGATGTTGGCATCCGCGTCGCGGTCGGTGATACGGCAGTAACATAAAATTTCCGATTTTAATAAAGCTATCTGCTATGTTGTTCTTAAGTAATTATTCGAGAATTTTAATTCCAAATTCATACTCGGAATATATTTTGTTGATTGAGTTATACAACATTCAAAACATTTGATCGGTCTCCCACGGCAAAGGTGTCCGTAAAGTAAGTAATAATAATTTGCTTAGCTCGATTAACAAACATAATTTCTAAGTTAAGCTTTAGTTACGAAATTGGTATGTCAAAACTGCTCAGCATGCTATAATCGTTATTCCTTGATAAGAGACCACCGCGCCTCGTAATTAATAACGTGTTTGCAAATTATCCTTCAACCGGTTGACAGTTAATAGGACCCCGGCACCCACCACTGAACACTTAAATTACTTTCTCATTTCACGAGCGATTTGATTGACGTAAACTAAAATTAGGGCTCAAGTACGGGCCCTCTATAGTTTACCGCGTGTCGATTAATATTAACCGTTTCCTCGGTATTATTCTGTCATCAATGAATGTTTCGTATTCGAGTGCAGCTACGAGAGCGTTAAGAAACTGTCTATGAAAATAAACGCTCGAGCATTAACTTTGCGATTTCCTGATTGACCTAATAAACATGGATAAGTGGTGGTCTGCATTCGATCAAGCACAAATGGGGCCGCTTACCGGCTCCGGCGGGCGGCGGCCGGCGTGACAGGGAGTGGTACGCGAAGTTTATTTTTACGGCATTGCGGCACGTGGAATAGAACATCTTGTCCAAATTACTGAGAAATATATCCACAAAAATTTACATACCATCCCAAAAGCGGTCGACCTAATATCGGATAGAATGATTAGCGCGGAGATATAGCACAATTCGGAGAAATTAACGACGCAATTCAATGAAATTAAACGCTTTAACGTCTTCTGAGAAAATTCTACTATGATATACGTCTTACCTAAATATTTCAACAGCTTCTGTTTGAACTTTATATAAACTTGAGGTTTGTTCGAATACAAATGTGTCTGGAATCTTACCACAGAATTTTTAGCTCGCTTTGGTATTTTTATCAGAAAGTATATATCTACTTTCTGGGTATTAAAATATAATTATCGTTCTCATTTTAATTTTCAATGCGTGCAGGAATTTGTTAAACTATTACCTACAGATAGTTTTTTTATTAAGGACAGACAATTTGAGCTTAGACTTGGAAAATGAACATTTTTATATTGCTTAGAAAAATGGATTTTAATTTCAAACTGTTAAGTACATAACAATTATTAAAATTTATTAAAATTATTGTCAGAAGGTTTAAATCACAATTTTTGCTTTATAAATTACAATAAATATGGTTTATTAAATATTAGTCGTAAGGAAGCCCCCAGTTTTAAAAATAACGTCAAGTTGAAAATAATTATAGGTATGCTTGATAATTTACGTTAATACTTTCTCAATAATATCGTGGCATTTCTCTTCGTGCACATACAAACATCTAAATGCATACTTTCAAATGTCAATTTGTTCTACATCCATAAAGCACCACAATTTGTCGGCGAATGTAGGAAATATCGCGGCAGACAATAACCACAAATTACAGCCCCAAGGTGGGCGACTCGGAGCTGCGCATAAACTGATAAACCCTATTTTGTTGATTTCATTATCACTTTCTCTCTTTATATATGCCAATATAAGGTAATTTGGCACAATTCTCACGAGATTCTGTAATGGAATACGTAAAGTATAATTACATATATCGAAATTACTTTATTTTATAACGTATCATACGTTATAAAATAAAGTAATTAAGTGCTATTACGCGCGTCATTTCTCTTTTTTATTTAACGCGTAAAATATGCAGACAGTATGATGCATTAATATTTTTAATTATGTCACATAATTTATTTAGTATTACCCTGACAAAGTTAGTACTCGTTTGTTCTTGAACTTATAATATTTATTCTCAGTCTAGTTTCACTCTGGCCCGCAGCCAGGCACTAATTTACTACCTTGATCCTATTCTCGCTCAGCAAGGCAAATGTATTGTATTTTATGGACAGGAAGGCATCATTTACTTCATTGGGTATAATGTTGCTGAAGGACCGCAATAGTCATAAAAACTTGAGCACTTCGTCAGTTATATCAGGCTTGTAGGAATAAAGTGGAGCTTGGATAATCCCCCGTTTTCCCAGTTTCACTTCGGGGACCTATTGACCTATTTTACTCGCTGAAATCACCCTTTGTATGTTCGGTATTGCTAGACATTTTGTATGGTTTCATCTAGAACTTCTCCTGCGTATTCATGATTCCTAACAATTCGTACGTACCATATAATGATATTTAATAAAATCTTATATCAAACCAAACTTTGTTTTTTCTCCTCTAACTTTCTTATAATTTAATAAGTTTTTGAAAGTCGTTGTTTTTTATTATTATCGATAACGCAATAATATAATATCTTGGCTTTATATCACTTTAGGTCTTTGGTAGTAATATCGTGAGTATTGCTCTTACTACAATTTATTTCGCAGATAAATCTACTTTGATAATAAACTCATAAGAACATACGTTTGTAATAATGATAACAAAAGTTATACTAAGGTTAAAGATTAAAAGAATTTGAAACAATAATTAGATTAGTTGTTGATTAAAAACAAATAATTTTTCAAACTTGAGCTTTACATGAGATACAATAACTACTCATGATACAGATTGTAATCCGAGACTTAATAAAGAATATTGTAGGAATGAAACGAATTATTTGTACAACAACAACTTTAAACAATAACCTAAATTAATTAACCTAAAATGATAAAATTAAAACTATTTGGAGTATTATTAACACGGAAAAATTTAATTTCAGGGCCTTATAATGTTAATAATCGCTTGTAAGTTAGACTCAGAAGTGGGTTGAACAGTCTTGGTATTTGAAGCACTTTAGTCTTTACTTAGTAAGATGACTAACATTGGCTTTAAGTGTCCGAGATAAGGATTGATCTGCTAGGCTTCGCTATTGTTTACTGGACGTAACTACCGACGACCTTAATTAAAGTACAGCTAACTTATTAAATAATTGTGAATTATTTCCTTTAAACAATACTATCCTACTAATATTATAAATGTGAAAGTTTGGATATTTGGATGTTTGTTCACCGATCACGCTGCAACTTATGAACGGATTTTATATTTTTTTTACAGACAGGCTACTAGCTGAATTAGGTGATAGGATTTTTTATTGCCTCTTGTATTTTAACGCAAGCGAAGCCAGTGGCAAAATCTGTGCATCTTTCTGTGCCGTCTATATAGTCAGCTGTATGTATCATTTCAATCAGTATTTTAGCCTTTTAATATAGCTATGTTTGTTTTGCCTATAGGTATCAGATGCAGTGCAACTTTCAGATCCGGCTAATTCTGCTGAAATACTAGCAAGATTACAAAACAATGTAAGTACACAACACTCTTAATGCGTTTGAACTAACCTAGAGGAAAATTAATGTACCTAATATTTGAAGAAACAATGGTCGTAAAAAAGAGATGGATAATTCTTTCTTATATTGTTACACGGATTACGACTGTTTACGTTGTTATTAATTTTTCAAAAACTGAACTGTAACTTTGTAGGTACAAAGATTATTAAAATTAGAAAGCATTCTATGAAAATACCCTTACCCTTTTAAAATATACTTTCCTATGGGAATTTTAAGGTAATTTTGTATCTTTAAAAAATATTAAAATTGTATTTAACGTTTATGGGATAATAAGGATAGGGCAAGGATTCAGAGACGATAATCACAGTCCAAACAGAGCAGATTCACGCCATGCCACATTCCCGGCTGTACGCTACACTCGGTTTCCTGTTTAAGTCTTGAATAAACAATAAAAACAACTAAACTATATTTACCTTTTATATTTCAAGGAAATGAATAATGTTATCTTTTAGGTTTCAATTAGACGTCCAGTAGAGATGTTCTACACCTGCACGCCAACGATTAGTTTTTGCAAGCAATGTTTATTGTTGATAGTATTATTTTATTGTATTTGAAACTTAAAAAAAAATAAAAAATAAAAATAAAAATATATTTATTTGCCAGATAAAAAACTTAAATTTTTAACAAAATTATCAATGGACCCCGCACTTCCATAAACATATTTGAAAAATATATTTAGAAAATGTTGGCTTCTACTCTTATATCAAATTCATCTCTGATATCTTATATCTTTCTCAATTTGTTCACAAATTGCTTTTCACCGTTTAAAGTGATTGCATCGACAGCATAAAGTACTTTATTTAAATTTGTACTATGTAAACATTGAATTATTATTATTCCATTGTCAATTTGCATTTCATATTACCGGTCTCAATATTGAATATTCACGACTCTACATTCTCTATTCCACATATTTCAATGCTAAATATTCTGCAATGAAAAAATCTGCAGTAGCTATTATCGGAGAAGTATGTACCTCACACATTATCGCATGAGTGTTAGTAAATTTGCGAATCGTGTTTGTTTTTACACATAAATCGTAAAATAAGATTGACGCGAGCTTTACACACCGCTATTAGTACTCCAGTTTTAGAAAATTGTTTACGATCACAACGGAAGCTGTATTCCCTTTAATGCAATCGACTCAGCTACGTAATTGATTACAGTTACGATTTAGGTAATGAATCACGATAGACTTCTCTACAACACCGGAAGGTGCTTTTTGTATTCGATTCATCAAGCAAAGTTTTTTTGCCACTGCTAGAAATATATTATGGCAAGCAATCATTATGTTTCAATGCAGTGATAAAGCAAACGCAGCGCGACTCCAAACCGTTCATCAAAGTTCTCGCTTTAATATTTTCTTCGGATTAATGTGTTACGGTAATAGTGTCGAAAGTTAACAAAAGAGGGTTAGATGGTCGCCGGTGTTGATTGATGACAGCGTTTCGGGTATGTAGTGGGGTGAGTTGTGTTGTCTTGGCGCAAAGGTGACATGACGCGTAGTCGCGTGTCACGATCATGAGCAGTGCGCGGCCGGCGCGCGACCTGACCGCACTTTGCGGCGCACCGCAGCGCTCCATGGGCAGGCGCAACAAATCATTGTTTATACTCATTATACGCCGCGACTTACTCTTTGCACGTTAAAAATGCGCACGAAATTATGAATTACAACTCAGTGATTATAGACAATTAAATTTAAAATTTACAAGTCGTCTTATCTCTGCAAGTGATGAATTAATATAACAATAAGCCGAATTCTAATGCAAACTGTTACCTGTGGGTCGCCACCGGCACAATAGCGGAGATGAAGCTATTCAAGAGGAGGCTGTCATTCAGCGAAAATAAACAGACACGAGTTTCCCGCGCAGAGGATCCTTTTGAAGATGAGGTACTTTATAATAGAGCGAGTGCTAGAGAAAAGATAAACCGTGAATATAAGTATACGAAGCTTATCATATAAATTGCAATATTATCTCAGCTATGTTTAGCAACGCTCGTGAACTGAACAAACTATTGCTCATTCGTGTACGATTAGCTATACCAAACATTACCTGAGTGTTGATTTCGATATAGCGTTGTTTTTAACGTAAACAGTTATATAATAACTATTGTTGAATATTTAATTAGAAGTTTCAGCAGCCCAGCGCCTTGTTACTACGGTCGTTGTACGAAATAAATTGAAAGGCAAGGTTATCTTATCAAAGTCCGCGCTACATGCGTCGCTCCGTTGCTCTCGCTTTTTTGCAAATTCGTTAGCATAATGTACATTAAGGAATAATTATTTATTCAAGAGGAGTAAAGTGGCTGGGTAGTGTATACCACAATATCGTTAAGCATTAATTGTATTTATGAACTTGAACCCAGCAATTATACAATTGTATGCTCACGAATACGTGATCCTTGTAATTCGCATAAGATTTTACAATTTTACAATGTTTTACAATTTTTTCGCTAAATTGATTCATAGTTATATAAACATCACATCTAAGTAAACGCTTTAACTCAAAGTTCATCAGTTACAAAAAAAGTATAAATTAAGAATAGGCACAATCTTCATTAACTTCGAGGACATAAATAAAGATCCACATAACGGTGAACTTAAAAATAGGAACGAATTTCACAAAAACAAGGAATTTCCAAGGGCAAAAGCAATAAGAAACCGGACGGGAAGCAAAAACAAGGGGACCAAGAACGTTGATATCAATAACAGTAATCGTGTAGTACGGACTGACCAATCGTCCTTGGCCCCTTGTTTGTGCAACGTGCTCTATTAGCGATGTTTGTGTTTAATCTGCTTTAAATGATACACGATAACGTTTATCAGTGGCAAGTAAACACGCTAGAAGCCGCGTGAAAACTGAAAGTCTACCTATACCTTGATAACATTATCGTGAAACGATTCCTATTTACATTTTACATCTTCGATTTTTGTATTTACATGCAAATAACTTCGCGCAAAGACAGTCAATATTATAGAGTGAACAAAACTATGCATTATATGAATTGTAAATATACTTTGATTCATTTGTAATCACAGAGCATGACTCTACTGAAAACATGATACTTTGATAATGTGTTCTTTTATGACGTTTAATAGGTCACAGGAAGGAGTTTTGAATTTTAACATTTAAAGAAAGAAACTTAGTTTCACACGGACAAAGCAGCTCACTTGTATTTTATTAAAATTGCACGAAAGAATAACTTAACATCCATTCATTCATCCGCCGCTCCATGCATACAACTTCTAAGTTTTTAATAGTTCATATTTTATAGTAATATGATATTAATTTTAATGTGTATACATAGTTTTGGTTATAACAAAACTATTTTGTTGGTCTGTTTAAATATAAATTTACGACGCAAATAAGTAACAGTGCATCCGTTCATATTTTACGAGTTTACTTACCTTACGGATAGTTTTCTACGAAAAACACCTTCAGTGAATACAACACCTTCGTATAAATACTATTCATTTTATACTATCTATTTCATGATATCAAGATCATTATATTTTTTCCTCTAGGTACTTCTTCCTCGTTAATCTATACTAATATTATAAAGAGGATATCTTTGTATTTTTGTATGTTTGTATTGAACAGGCTCAAAAAATACTGGACCGATTTCAAAATTTATTTTACCATTAATTAGATGTATTCTTCCGAATCCTTATAGGCTATATTTTATATGATATATTGTGCCACGGGGGCGAAGCCGCGTGGATCAGCTAGTGTTATATAGTTTAAATGAAAAATCATATTAAGTAAATAGGTATAATAACATAATATTACTTTTTGTTTGTTAAGTCATAAAAAAGGCACGAGAAAGAGATAGTTTTCTTATTTATTTTATCGGTTTATTTCAACAAACCAACGAGCAAGAGTGGTGGAAATGTAATTGAAATTCCCACTCTCACTTAGGCATACAATTTCCCCACTTCGAGGTAAATAAGAATGCTTTTCAGATTTATCTCTGCATACATTTAATGCTATCACTAGTATTTTATTCAAATTATAAAATAAAATAAAAAGAAAGTTAATTTACATACTCAACTCACTTTAATATTTATAGAATGTGGTTACATACAACATTTAAATTTGCAACAAGTGGATTTTTTGCATAAAACACACATTTATGATTTTTCCCTGATGATAATCAATGGATTGATTACGTCATATATTTTAGTGAACAGGAAACATTAATCCACCATGTATTTTGTATGAGTAAATAATTGACCTAGAATAAAATAATTTTATTATGTCTTTATTTTTAATTAATTGATATTAAAACATAGTTTTTGTATAACTATTTTGTATTATTCACTCTGCCAAACTAGGGAAGAAATAATAAAATAATGTGTCAAAATTCTAAAAGGTATACCGTGGTTCGCAATACTTCTACGAAATAAAATATAAAATGGATAATTAAGGAAAAGATAATTCATAATTATGTGATATTGCATGTTCGCACTGCCATCGCATTTTGTATTGTGTGTAATTTCAGGCGACTTATAGCGATAATAATATCACGTTTAATGAGTAGCAAGTGTGAGCGTGGATGACTTTATTAGTTCTAAAAATGGGTAATCTCACGGAAACATGCTGAAAGTGGGAACGAAATGTTAAGTGCCCTACACCTACGTTTTTACGCGCTTACTTGAAAGATAATAATCCATATGTTTACGTTACGTGTATACGTAATATGATTTAAACGTTTATTTCATGTATATGTAATATGATGTTTACTTTTTGCACATAAATATAAATAAGTGTTTATTCAATTCATGCTACAATTTCCTGCACATATATAAATATAAGAATTTTAAACTGTATTTCTTTATAAACATAATACTCATACTAGATTTTTGCACAACACTAGCAAACAATTCATCGTATCGTACATACTATCTTATCTCATAAATAGTAAACCGAAGCACATTCTATATTTATGCAACAATGTTTTTTAAAGATAAGTAAATTTCGAAACATTGCTTTCGTTGTACTGACAGACAGACAGGTGTGTATATGTGTGTATAATGTTGAATTATCAATTATTACGGAATCCATATTATCAAATAGATTCTCAAAGAATTGCTGTTATATTGGAAATCTTTTTAGGATGCTTATAACAAATTCTTAAGCCGTTTTCTTTCCCCACTCACAGTAAGAGGAAGCACTCAAAAACTTTAAGGAGCCCCGCTATACTTAAAATCATCTCGAGCCCGAACACGAAATTTGCAAATAAAATAGTCTTTATTGCCAACATAATTTCTTTATGAATTCGTTAATAAATAATGATTCCTTATGTCACTGTCAATAAAACGCAGTCCATCCTCCAACCTTACATTACAAAGAAGTGCAAGCTTAACGTTTGAACGTGACAAGGAAATTAAGGACAACTCGAGACGTGATCGATCTGCGATCATAACTCAATGTGGGAATCATGGCCTCACGCCAGATTCCTTCATCTCCACAGAGATCAATGTTTTCTAGGTGTGCCACTAACAGAATTGCGTGTCTAAACTCCTAACAATTGAAGAACGGTGTTCATTATCATTTTAACACGGATATGAAAGCGTTCGTTACTCGTGAGGGTTTGGGAGAGCTCATGACACTCGCTAATAGTATCTAATTATACACTACGCTTTTTATACTAACTCAATTTGCGACGGTCTAATGTTAAGACAAGAGCTGTTTTCACCCAAATTACTTTGCTTACGATAGTACGTGAAATGCAATACGGAGAAATGTTTGAATAATTTTATTTTCAAAAGATAGTCTGTCATGGATAGCCTAGCGATATGCGGGTCATCATGCCTACTTCTTCATTTAAAATATTGAAATTAAATAGGAATTAACTTAAATATAGGAGAATATATAAAGAGTGATAATGATAGGAGATGTATCAGCATGATATCAGATATGTATTTTGTTTCAGGACAAAGCAAGGTTTTCGGACACCAGTTGGCAAATCCATCGGACGTGGGCGCGCAATGGGGACCCGCTGCCGGTGTCGCCGCCGCCGGTGCGGACCGAGCCCACGAAGCAGGCCGGCGTCACCGTGCGCGAACCTCTGAGAGACGACCAGAATGGCATCTACGACACTATCACGGTAAGATTCACATTATGACAGGCATCGCGTTAATTATACTACGAATTTAACACATTTTGCTATAAAGCTTTTACTCTTTAACTCGTTCACCTTATATTCCATTGTAGTTTAGACGCGATCAATGAAATAAAAACAATATAAACACTGCTTTTATTTTGAGGTCACCTATGGCAAAGAAAAATAATTTTGTTTGATAGCAGTTAAACCTGTCAAAAATATAATCACTGTATAATTACTGCTATACAAATAACTTTTTTTATCTTTTTCTTAACGTGACCTTTGACGTCGATAAAGTTTTTATTAATCTTGCATATGTTATTCGAGAAGTATAGATCACATCGCTCAGATCATGTTGTGATTGATAATTTTTTTTGACTAAGTATTTATGAAGGTTATGCGGACATCTTTAAAGGTGCGATTTTTTCACGTCCGAACTCCTAAAAAGCAAATGTATTTTTAATATTTCCGTTAGACCTTCAATAATAACTTGTGTTAAATTAAATTGTATATAGATATACACGAATTTGATGTGCGAACGAATTTAAATATTGCACGAAACAAATAAATTTAATGGAATAACCGTTGTGCAGAAATGCAGAGCTCGTGTGCGTCCACAATGTACTGCAGGAACTAACCATTCAGAGCGCAGATTTGCGTTAACTGATCGTAAATAATAATCGACAAGTCCAGGGCCGCCCGCGCCGGTATGCTGGCGAGCCCTGAGTTTCTACTTCCCGCTGGTGAGCTAATGTACGCGGCAGCTCAGGGCTAGTGACTTGACCCAGGGTTATTGCTCTACAAATTACAATATCTATACTCAATCCATATAATCTATAATTATCAATTAGGACGTCGTCGGAGCATTTCTTTCATAATTTTTTTACTTACACGTTTTATTTTAATGTAAATAGTTCCCATAACCGTGGCTCAAATAATTAAAAAGTTAGATAAGGTATTGTTTATATTCTATAAGAAACTGTGTTATGTTACGCAATGATGTCACTTGTTTGTACGCAACAGTTTTTATAATGGTGCTGAGGTGATATTATCGGACTAATGATATGTCTAACTTCGTGCAGAGCATTTTAATTGCATGAATAAGAACCTAGGTTTTAAGTGATATACTCATATGTAATATAATATCAATAATTCGTTATGAACGACTGATCATGAATTAGGAAGTTATTTAATATAAGCAAATCTGATACCTTGAGTTCAGATTATTGCTTAGCTAATTTGTATAACAACTGAACAGTTAAGCCGTAAACGCTACATATTTTTTCGTGTCTTAAATCAAAACAGGATTATTAAACAGAAACTTAACTTTTGTATGATAATATTACAAAAATTTATAATAAATTAACCTGGACACTCCTTTCAATCTCTAAATAAATTACGTTGCGTGAGAGCCATCAACAATAACATCATTGCCAATTTACCAGACACTGATAAATATCAGCGCAGACAATATAATTCGCCATGTTTAGTGAATCATTTATTTTTACTCTCGAAAGAATAATGACCAAAACACTGTTTCGTTTTAAGTGCCTTGAGATTGGATCAGAAAAAAAACATGTGCACTTTGCAATTGACAGCACTTTGTTAAATTTAAACTTTTCAGCGCATCATAAAATTTGATGTAGCTTCAATTTTAAATGCATTTATATACGACGACGTTTTTTAGAATCCTTATTAATGAAAATATATGTTCCTGCAATCGTATTATTACTTGGCGGAAATCGCATCTATCGCGATGACCCCATACATTCCAGTAATGGGGTAATTGTGTCTATGAGTAACTGATGGCCGACTGAAGACCTTCTTCCGATGCGCTAATGCGTCGATTAGCGGATCTATTCATAGGTACTTTGCAAACAAACTATACACCTCGTATTTCTTATTCAAATTGAATGTTGCTTTTAGTATGCATGCGACTAAAGTATATATCCTTAGAAAAACAAATTCTGAAATTAAATAAAGCACAATAAATCCGGGCTACATCGATAAATAAATAAAACATACGAAGTAAAATAAGAGTTTGTTTCAGTATCTGAAGTCGGGAATGAATAATTTAGGATCCGAGTGAAGGTCAAAGAGTAAGTGAATTCCACCTACACCTACAGCTACGCTCTCTACGTAATTATATGTATAAATACGTAAATTATATATTATGATAGTGTATTCATGAGTGCATATTGCACGTTTTATTTATTTCTATCTTGCTTAATTTGAACCTTGAAAAAGAGGATGTAAACAATAATTTTAATTTATTTCTAGTAACATCGCATCCATAAATTTAAGAAGGTTTAATGGTTAACTTTAATAATACATTTAAAACAGTCAAATATTTAACTTTGCATATCATACAAACCAGCTACTTACTTTCAATGAAGAATTAGGCAACGCTTAGTAAATGCCTTTACTATTGCAAAACAATCGTACTTAAATACATTGACACATAAAGGTGTGACTCAAATAATAAAATACTTCTAGAAATTTAACATATTTGCTAGATAAATATGCAGTGAGCATTACATAACTGTGTTTATATATTCTGGGGAACTAGTATGGCTACTACAAATGTTTAGAATTTAAACGCTAGTGAGGTCTGTCAGGGTCGTCTGCGAGGCTCAGTATGCAGAGATTTTATTTCATATTCATTTATAGGCATGATCTCATTATTCTTACGTCTACGTAAAGTATAAATCCCATAATATATGCTTGGCATTTTCTAGTCTTAAATATATGTAATTAGCATATTAAATATCAAGGACTAACCTATACAAATATGTTAGTATCTGCCATTATATGATTCTTACTAAGCTTGGGTTTTGTGAGAATTGAATTGCCTTTTGACGAACATTAAACTATTGAAAATATGTCTCCCATTCATGATCAAATGTTACTTGAAAAAAAAGACTTTTTCAAGGTTAATTAATATTTAATTTCAATGACATACAACTTTCAATGTTAATGATTTACTTAAAATTTATGGTTTAAAAATACGTATTAAAAATTGTTTACTTCCTTCTACTAAAGTTCAACAAATTTTTCATTTATATCGATAGTATCGTTAACAAAAAATAAATGATTGAAATAAATGTTCAGATTGGATCAGATAGAAAAATTCCTTAGCCACTGAAGTAAATATTTACAATTCGTTAGCGTTCGCGATATGGTAGGACCACCCGCGGTATGAGCCAAGATATCCATCGCATCAGGTGTCATCGACGGTTCCACAGTCCACACTCTCCCTGTTACCCACGTCACCATAAATAAATTTCGACACTCAAACAATAGCCGTTGTGTCGTAAAACTTTTTGTTCAATATAATGACTACAGTGTAAATCTAGTCAACTGTTGAAGCAAGGGAAAGTTTGGATATAAACAAAACAATATAATTACTTCACTGGAAGTAAACAAAAATAAAGTTTGAATATTATAGTGATTTAATATTATTAAAGCACGATAGGTACGATACTAGCTTCGACGTACTATGGTAATCTGTGATCATATAGGTACTGTAAGTTTTCAAAATAAATTCGGGCTTTCGATATGGATCAATAGGAGTGATTAAAACAAATTGTTATAGACGAAAACTGGTTATCAAAGGGGCCGCGGAGGCGGGATAACTGATCTGGCTTGAGCAAATCGCGAACCTTTCTCACGGTAAACCTCGATATCATTTAATACCCCAAGGCGCCATACTATTTCTATATTTTGGATAGGAACCGATAGAGTTCTCCATACAAACCTATCAGATTAGTCACATGTACAAGCACCCTATAGCCCGATGGAAAAGAAATAGAAAGAAAAAATAGAATTTGTGTGTTGCCTTATATAACATATCATCAAAGAATATTATTCTTACAAAACAAGACTTCTTTTGGCAAATACCTTTACAATTCGGGTGATCTTCGTTTTTCGTGTTTAGAATAAATACCAGTGTCAGTCCAAGAAAGAACCAGATTTCACTAATTAAAAATAGAGGTGCATTTAGTTTCCGAAAGTCATATGTAAATAACACATATAGATCGTGTAAATATTTATATAGTGATGTGTTGCGGGACATTACGCTTTTAAATGGGTTTACATTTGCTTTTCCAAGCTAAGTACCTCAGTTTGTGACCGTTTCTCTGATTTTTTCCAGTCCAACTGCTAATGCATTGATGATAACAGATATTGTCGGAAATTTGTCTATAAGTACTTTTTCTTGTTAATCAATTTCGATGTATTATATCTCATATATCGGGACGTATAGACTTTTAAGCAAAAAATACAACTCGATTGACTAACCGCAAGCTGGTAACAACATACTTGTAATATTAAACGTGTTTTATTAAAAAACTTCGCCATAACAGAAATCACGATGTAACTCATTTTATATATAATCAGTAATTATATTATTATAAATAAAAAGTAATCATCTTCATTATATAATGTTTCGATTGCAGAGGAGGCTCTGCCTTCCTAAATAGGTAAACCTAAGAGCATTCCCTTCCCATTATTTAGAAATTAAATTAAACTTAGTTAGTTCTTAATTTTTATTTTTATTTTTTTATTTTTAATTTGGTTTAATTTTATTTAATTAACATTAAGTTCAAATAAAAACTCCGTTTTAATTAGTTACTTTTCTATTTAATGTTTTCCTTTGGTTCAATGTATTGAGAAAGCTTTGCAAATTAATCGCTTTGACTATAGTCTTTGACTTGATAAATGTCGAGTAGTTAATACGGTTCGTTAGAATTACGACGAAAGTATGAGTTGACATATAAAGTTATATACGACAGAACAGCCTTCGGCAAACTGATCGAATGAGATACGTGATTGGCATACACGAGTTGCCCTTTTACTTAGGTGGGCATCGGAGATAGGTCCGAGCCGTGAGAAATTTCTCCATGTATTTAAAAGAAGTTACGTAGTGTCTAGACTTCCTGATTTTTATTTTTTTTGTTTAGTTATTTAAAACTATGCGTTATTTATGATGTGTCCATAGAAATACAGCCAAGGCAATAAAAACTCAGTGGGGATTATCGTTCCGAGCGCAGGCATACGTCGCCGGCATAGTCCGGCTTTCCTCCTGGGAATCTGAGGCTTTGGACATCCTGCAAATCACGAGGAAAAATACCTTTTACTTCGTGATACCAGATGACTTTAGATTTAATATTCAACATTTGAAAAATATAAAATGATTATAAAAATAAACTGTTATCAAACAATAAATATTAAATTGCTCTTTAACTGACCATACGTTTTGTACTTTACAACATCATACTCTGGAACACAAACTGTTTAAAGTTTAAACTATATAATTCAGGGCAACTAATTATAATAGTTATTAAAGCTACCCAGCTGGGGTACCAGTATGGTTGCCAACTTAATGTTGAACAACAATGTACAAATTACTATAGCAGGTAGCGTTATATCATGGCTTATAGTTTAAATTAAAAATGCAATGTGGTATTTAAGTCTTAAATATATCGTTGACCTACTTTGTGTGCCTATAATCAAACAGAATGATTGTTCGAAACATGTATTAAAAGAAAGATATGTTTTGTGTTCCAATTCCTCAGCCAGTAATGGGAAAGATATACGTTCTTATTTAATTTGTATAATGCTGGACAATGTATTAGGATAAATATTCGTTACTTTATTATACTTGACAGAATAACCAATTCTTACATGAGTAGCTATATTATATGTTATCGCCATAATTTTCTTTTTATTAATTATGTTATTGTGATTGTTTTGCATTTTTATTTTCTCATATATGAATAAAAAGTACAAAACTAGCAAACAAACAATATTATCGAATAAAGCACCGTTGCTTAAGCATTTCCTTAATCGAACAAATTTGTGTTATTTTAATGAAATAAAATATAATCATTATTGAACATCCATTAAATTGTTTAAACCCATATTCCAGTATAATTGATTATCAGTAGCCCTACGTCCGCGTCGTCGCGTCGTATGGGTAGCACGCGCGTGTGTTTACGGAAGCGCGGACGGGCGGCCTCAATTTGTGAATGAACTATCGCTTGCGTAACGCTATCTTTTACCTTTGAATTCTGTGGATAGCGCGCTGCATTCGCTTAACAAAGTGCGCCGTGATTTATATCAATCAAGTGCACCGGTCAATCATTGATCTTTTTGTGTTACCATAATTGGGCGGGTTGTTTATTTATAGCTTTAACCTAGCTTGTAACAAAAATACTATTAACAAAGATACATAGAAAGTAATATTCGAGGATTCATTTGGACTTTTTCACAAGGTCTGGAAAACGTTGAAACTTAAATAATAAAATGAACGTAATATGTGTCGTCTACTTTACAAATCTTAAAAAAAACTTAATGTAGATTTAATTTATTTTTATTAATTCATTCTATTATATCCATTCCACGTCCGGCATTGTTAAAAATCTACATTGTTTCATAAGAATAATAAATTCCAAACGAAATAGTTTACTACCTAGTACCTACCAAATACCAATACTTTATTTTGGGTACATCCTTTGTTTTGTAAGTACTTGGAAAATAGGGAGTAATTGGAATGAATGTAAAGAAACTATGAACTTCACCTATCCTACTTCATTACGTAACCCCAAAATCTCCACGTCTGCGTCATCAAAAGCATAATTATTTTACAGCTATTAATTCAATAGTAAACTGAAAAGTACCATGGGGTGCGAAAATAAGATGACGGTTGCCTAGTAACGCGATGGCGGCGTCAGAGCGGCGGCGAGACGGCGGTGCGGCGGCAGACGCATAGCCAGTGTTTCTGCTGCCTCTCCCGGCGCCGCGCTGATTCCTGCGCCACTCGGTTCTGTTATCCTAGTCGCTTTTTTACGTGCAGTGCCTTATCGCCGTAGTTTTAGTTGAGTTATTACGAGCAATAAACAGTGATGTGATCAGTAATTTTAATGAGCTCTACCAAAAATAATAACAGTTTGATAAAGTTTATTTTGTTTCAGTCAGGTTCATTGGAAAAGTCGATTATTTTAATTGTAAAATATGCATTATATTACTGAAATCAGTTTTAATAATTTCATATTAAAATTTTATCTCACATTGAAATGTCTGCGACAATTAAGACAAGAGAATGAAGCACTAAGATTACAGTTGATAAGATAGGCCATTCTTGATAGTCCTAGACGCATGCAAATTACACATGCCACTTAAACTCCGCAAATATAATGAAAATATATATCTTAAGGAGTTTCTAATATAAGTTGTATTGTACCTACTGCTATACATATAATATTCTTACACAAGGCATATTGAAAACATTGAACAGTTTATGTTTTATCACTTCTATTTTTGACTAATCTATAATGGATATTAAAATAACATATTTCACATACCAGTGTAACGTTTCAAGGTTTAAAAAGTAGTAAAAGAAGCATGCGTCACTAAAAATAAACGAAAGGCGTAATGCATGTGAGATATGAGGAGTCGAACACTGAGCCATTCGTACTTATATCGACGAGACAAATAGAAAAACATAAACAGCTGGGGCGGGATGAAAGGATCGTAGAGACGGAACCGGGAACACTCAGTGACCGCTCACTTTCATAGATTTGACGATCTTTTATTTAGATGAGCCCCACCCCCAAGGTTGTTAACCCTCGTATGTCAGACGAAGTTTAGAAAGGTCAGGGTTACTCGAGGGATAAAATTAGCGTAAAAACTAAACAGTTACACAGTTAAAACGTGTTAAAAATTAGAAAACGAATACTCTGTATTAAATAAAATTATCGCGAAAAAAGAGAAATTACGAAACCATTTCTAGAATTCAATTACTAGAGAAAGTATTTCACAACACCTAAGATAAGTATAATGTTAGTATTTCAAATAATGTTAGTAAATAATGTTAGTATTTCAAATAAGGACGATAGCTGTAAAGTAAAACTTTGTAAATACTGAGAACCAATAATACATGCGTGCAGTGTATAAAGTGTCGCAGTGCAGGAGCGCATGCCCCTTACTACGGAAGTCCTGTCCCTCCAATTTTGTACATTTCCTTTGGGTACTTGTCCCAAATACGCTCACGTCGTTCCTCATAAATACTTATTTTATTTTACATGTTGATATTGATAAACATAGGTTTTTATTGCTATAGCTTTTATATATAAATACTTTGTTAGTTGTTACGGCTGTGTGATTGACTATGAAAAATTTAGTGTGTAGTTAACTTATTGAGAATGAACTGTATACAAAGTTATAAAATGTAAAAAGATGAAGTGGTGTGTGGGTGACAAAGGATGCGTCGACGTACGTCGCGGTGTTGCGACGCGGAGGGCGACGCTGCGCGTGCGCTGCACCGGCTCGCGTTCTCTCTCTGGAGGGCCGCGTTCCACCTGCAGCGGGAGCCGGACCGACACCGCAAACACACGCACGTGATGACGGTGGCTGAGTCATTTTTACTCTTTCATGAAAATTTTTCAGAATTTTTCAAAAAATTTCAAAGAAATCAATCTTTATTCTTACATTGCCTCATCTACCTATCGATGCGGCAATTCAACCAGCGAGTTTTCCAGAAATATTTTTGTCTTGATTCACCTAAATCATTAAAAAAATGGACAGATAATTTGTATTATAAATATCTCTATGGACGCCGAATCCACGTCTAATACACATAAAGCTTTTAAACTGAAATTAAAAACTAAATAAATATGAAAAATCAACGTATCATTTACATTCCAGTAAAACCATCCTATACATTTGAAATGAAATGTGCTAATATACTTATGATATTGTATGCGTTCCATTTGCGCTCCGCTGAGATCTGCTCAATGATAAGATTAAACCAATTCCTAGGGATTGTTCACAATACGCGCCGGTTAGACGCAATACGTGCTTCATTTACATACAACGCAAAGGATAAACAACTTTGAAGGCACTTTCGTCATTATTTACGATATTCAATGAAATGCACGATTTCGTTGTAATAAATGGCATGGTGGAAATAATGTATCTTAAATTATTATAAGCATAAATGTGATATTTTATATTTTAATAAAAACAGATACAATTAAACTCGTCTTCTTTATGTCGGTGAAAATGGGCATCACAAAAAATTTAAATAAGTCTTTTGTCATTTCGGGTTTTAACATACACTCCCTACTTTTCTAGTCAAATATTGCCGTCACTAAAGTAACTTTAGATACGTGACGGTAGATAAGATCATAATGATGAGTTATGATTATATATTGCAGTAAAAGTAATTAGTAGCTGAACCCTTGGTAAAGCTGCAATAATCACTTAGGCCACACCTAGCTATCATTTATCAAAGTGAACCCTACCAATATATCCGATTATGTTCCTATCGTGGCAACATGCCAAGATTTCATAACAACAAAGTGAAAATTTTAAATACTCACTAAAAAGCGTTACGCAGCTATTAATTATTCAAACAAGCATACTTTCTTCATTAATTAAACAATTAGCTATGGCTATATAACGCATTCATGAGAAATTGTACGAAATTTTCAAAATATATAATTAAATCTCGCTTGCAACTAAATTGAAAGCTATTGAAGTCGTATTAATACCGTCTGTCATCCGACGGCGCCAGTGTTGGAAAAAATAATGTAGATTAAATTACTTCTAAAAACAAAATGTACATTTCATATTTTTATACAAGCGTCCTTGCGTCTAATGAAATCAAACTTATAAGATTATGTTTCCATTAAATATGCTTATTCGAATTTATTTTGTTCCAGACTAGAGCGGTCAGCGCTCCTGCCACACCAGGAACACAAATTTTCGCAAGAGACTACGTAAGTACTTTTTAGTTTTTACTTAACTTACTATTGTATACTTCGTAACTCAGGTTACTCAATGTTTTGGACAATACATTTGTCAATTTGGGACAAAGGAAACCATTATAGTAGTCATTACAACGAAACACGCCAGAAGTAAGCGATCTTACATGCAGCTTAGCATATTATTAAAGAAGCTTGCCGTAAGAACATTCTTATAAATTGTGATCCAGTTTAGGTGATTATTTTTGTAGTATTACTTTTGTTGTGGAGGCACAAATGGTTGGATTAACGGCAGAATGAACTTAGTCGAGGCGTCGCATTGCATTTACTGGGCGCCCACGCACAGTTTCTGTCACTTTCACAGAGTTTAGAGTTATGTCGCGCCTACGACGTTATGTGTTTGATCTACTAAATAAATATTGTACTTGTGTACAGACTTTTACATTTTAACTTCTCCTTTTAAATTTTTACCAGCTCTATGCACACAAAGAACATTTTGCACTTCTTTGTTGATTTCGGAAAGTTGTAAGCGGTTTTAAACAGAATTTTAAACACTAGTTAAGTACTACTAGTACTACTTTTACGAGTTACATTTAGGTACACATTGTTTTTGAACTTTTCACTTTCAATTAAGAAAAATTCGATACAACGAATTTTGAAGAAGATTTGCGGTTTATAGAGTCATTTGAGAGTTATAAAGATTGTTTATAAAAGTATATCACTCAAAGTTATAAATATTAAAGCAAGCTATTTTTTATATAACATAAACACTATATAGTATTAACATGTATATTCACTTTCCAGGGAGGCCCTCGATCTATAAGCTACCCCGGCGGCGGCAGCGGGCCGGCGTCGCGGCTCGACCTGTGCTACGTGGCGGAGCGCATGCTGGCGCTGCACCTGCCGCACAGGGACGCGCAGGCCGAGGCGCAGGCGGCGCACATGCTGTCCAACAAACATGGCGAACATTTCATGGTGAGTTTTTCGACTAATTCTTAACCGAACATCAGCTAAAATTAGTCATCATCACATAATTGTAAGTCGTAACTATGAATTGGGAATTTGAAAAAAAAATAATTAATGGTTATTTTTATGTATTTGAACGCTTTATTATTATTAATATTGATATTGAATTCGAAAAAGTAAAAAAAATTTTTTTTTCAATTACTTATAGAGAATTAAAAATTGATAAAATTTCAAAAAAGTCACGTGACTACAAAACGCTCCACGATGGGCCGCCGCAGTTGTGACGTCATATTGTTATATCTGTATAATAACTGCAGTACAACGTTTACGACTATTCGAGGTGACTAGATAATCATACTGAAAATTTAATGTTAAAAAATAAGTTGTTGGTTAATTCCGATTAACTATGTGTGATAAAGGATTTATAAAGGCAAAGTCTGATAATATCCCTGATGTTGATATATTAATAAGCATTTTAAAAATGACGTTTGATTTAATTCTGCTGAAGATCGAGGTGCCAAGGCATCAAGGTAAGATGATATAAATGATCTGTTGTTTTCTCTTTTTATCCGCAGCTGGTCTAAGAACTGTTGTAGTACTTTGTCTTTTACGATTACGTTGACAGTCAAACTTGACACTACATCAATTTTAATTACAACAATGGAGCAAAGCTTTACGTCCCATTGTTGTATAATAAATACAATTTTCCATATAGGAAAAAAACAGAAACCATATGAATTATTTATATGTTATTATAACAACAGAAAAATTACTATAACAAATTTAAAACATTTTAATGTTATCAAATACATAACCAGAAACGAAATTTGATCTCTTTCATTAGATAAAGAAACAAGATGTTATTATTTAAGCACTCAAATTTATCAATAATTTTTTTTAATGCTATATTGAAGGTTATGAACTGAATTCTACTTATTTAGATTATATACTTAAATCAATAATTAATTATTGACAATGGTATTAACATCGAAATGATCTTAACAACGGGGAACATTTCAAAACATATTGTCAGGAGTTGTTTTTGTAATGTTCGTACACAATGGTATAAAACAGGAACGATAACTTTCAGATTTGACATTTTGAAAATAAATTTTGATATTGAACAATGACAACAGAATTAAATAGATCAAAACACCATGTAATGTCGTATCAACTATTAACTGCAATGAGTGAAAATTAACATTATGACGTCACACACGCTCGGGTTTATTCGGGCGTTGTCGTCATGTCTTCGGCACCCAATTCAAAAATTAATTTTCTATTTGAAATAACTTTTGAATTATTGCGAAAAAAAATAAAAAAAAATAGTTTTGCTATAAAACTTATATATAATCTTTCCATTTATCACAAAAAAAAATTTCATTCAAAAACTCAATTGATGATTTAATTATTCTCGCCATTTGAAATTGTGCAATTATAAATACGTAATTCATTTGTTATGTACGTCAATAAATTGATATCATTGCTCTATAAATATTATGGGTATATTTTTTTTGTAATTAAATAATGTATTAATTTTAAAGACGAGGTGGTGACGAATGATTCATTCATCTTATTACCTAATGAATCAGCTACCATTATTATCCTTTTAATCTCAGTTATTATTCAGTATTAATTAATACGTTATTAATGTAACACAATAGTTTGTTTTTTTTTCATTTTAGTTGTTGTGATTGTTATCAATGTAAGATACATTGATAACAATAACAAAAAATTGTCATATAATTTAATCAGAATAAAGTAATAATAATAAGTCTATTAACATTTTATATTTCACACAGACGCTACACCAACAATATGCCATTTAAAAGATTCAACTGATTTATTTTTGTAGAGCACACGCAAATATCTAACCAAATTTTATAAATCAATTATTCTCCTGCATATAAGTTTGAAGAGTACAAAATAAGAACATCCTCTAGTAAAAAACAAATGAAACTAACTATTTGTCAAAAATTGCAGGTATTCGAAGTGAGCGGTGATGCGTCAGGCGACGCGCGCACCGCCCGCGGCGTGTTCGGGCGCGCGCGCTCTCTGGGCTGGCCCGGCGACCTGGCGCCGCCGCTCGAACGCCTCTGCGCCGCCTGCAAGCACATAGAGAGCTGGCTCGCTGCACACCCCAAGAACGTCGCTATATTACTCGCATGGTAATTCATTGCTCGTAACTTTAATAAAGATCAATGTTAGAACGAAGGTACTAAAGACACTGCTAAACGTTGGCATCATGAACAATTAAAGGTGGCTTTATTGCCCCTTTTAAAAATAAAATGTAAATAATAAGTATAATCATAAAATAATTGGTAACAAACTAATAATTTCACTGGATTCTTTTTTTTTAATTTATTTGGTTCACAAATTGGAACACTTACTAGCTCTAAACGACACTCACACAAACATTTTGTTGTAATTCCTAAATTAGTGAGCACAACATGCATGTACTACTTATTCTAACGTATAATAAACATATAAAAATATTCTGTACTAGTAAAAACTGTGTTTCGGTTGTAGGTATTATAATTCCTCTAACACTACTTTAAAGATATTGTGGACAGTACTTCTTACATAATATACTCATAGTGGGTGGAACAATAAGTGTCATGCACTCGGTGTTTTTAATTTATGCAAATATCAAATTATTTAACTCCTCCTATGAACTTCACACCAGCGCGAGCGGTGACTCATTAACCACAATTGTGTAACGCAATAACCGATTATAATAAATGATAATAGTATTTTCATTTATTCTTACAATATATCGTAAATTTAATAAAAATAATAGGGAATGACAATTTTATGATAAATCCTATTAGATTACATTTCTTATTGTTGTGTGTTATTTTATTTTTAATGTTTATCATATTAACATTGAATATTAAAAAAAGTGTAGTAGTAGCAGTTCTACATTCAAAATCTTCCAAATTCCATCTTCCAAAAGTGTAGTAGTAGCAGTTCTACATTATGTTATTCTTAAGTCTTAAAATATGCTCTTCTTATTCATAAATTAATTATCTATAGCATTTCTCATTCATGCACACACATACACACACACGTGCACACACTCACACACACTTTCTCTTGCATGCATTTTTTATACATATATACATTTAACTTGGAAAAATATTAAAGATAACTCTTTTGACCACAATAAATTAATATATTAATAAATTTGTCTGTGGGGTATTGGCGCTGCTTGCCATATTACAAGCTTTTAGCTTAGTTTGGCAGCAGAGGCTCATACAAGTTTATATAAAATTTTATAAAAAGTATAATGGAAACCATTATTTGTGTCAAAAAAATTTGGAAAGTAAATGTTTTTATTTATTATTTATTTTATTATTTTTATTTAATTTATTTTATTATTGAATATTGGGACATGACAATAAGACGTGGCAGGAAGTTTAATTAGTCCGGATATATGTATAAGACTGGTGAGGGTAGTTGTATAAAACCTCATACACATTTCAAAAAGCGTCGATGTGCAGACAATAGTAGTCGATATAGTACGTTAAAGTGATTATAAGATGACTCTTATAGAGTATTATTAAAATTTAAATGTTTTTTTTGTTTTCTAGGGGTAACCGCGAACGCCTTGGGGTGCTAGTAGCCGCCTACATGCACTACTCTGCTATCTGCGGCGCGCCCGAGCACGCGCTCGACCGATACGCAATGCGGCGATACCTCGACGACCGAGTGCCAGTTTTTACGCTGCCTTCTAACAAACGGTAGGTCTAAGCCCCCTACCTAGCTAGGAAACAAAGAGGAAAGAAAGGAATGTTTGTAGGTGGGAAATTCCAGAAACCTCCAGTGGGTAGATCTGTTCAGACGCAACCTTCATAATAAATACTTTCTATTTCTGTAAGATAAGCATGACTGTACTGGATGTTGGTTTGAGTCTAAATTGTGTACAGTCATGTACGATAATAGACTGAAATGAACTGAAATTGAATACCCTTCTCTAGAATTGCTGTACTCGAGGATTGTGAATCACAATCAATGTAAATCACAATTTGTGATTTACATCCAACTTGGTATTACATTTTCAAAGGGCGATAAATAAAGTATTCAAACTGCAACTATGTTGCCAAACTTGTATTTATTATATAAGTTATTGAGTAGTATTAGTTTATGTATATGTAGTAGAGTACATATACTAGCAAAGTGAGATTTAAAATGCAATAAATTATCATAATATTTTAATAAAGAATA
Source organism: Phoebis sennae (assembly GCA_001586405.1). Taxonomy (NCBI): domain Eukaryota; kingdom Metazoa; phylum Arthropoda; class Insecta; order Lepidoptera; family Pieridae; genus Phoebis; species Phoebis sennae. The sequence continues at coordinate 36,901 of LQNK01002489.1, read as the reverse complement.
TTATAATGATTTAATAATGAACACAAAAATACACCTCGAACGTTCCACTATTTATTTTATATACTTTAGAACAGGAGCTAACAATACAAAGAAGATAATATCCAAAAAAGATACTATGGCAGTGTTGCTTTGCCCTATACTTAGCGGGAGCTTCCGTCCGTCCCCCAAGATCGAAATGAAATTGCAATACCATTCGGTAATAATACTTTTTGGATGTTACAAAGCGTACTTTACCTTACAGATACATCGACACGTTCGCGGGTTTATTGGCCGGTCAGATCCGCGTGAACTCCGCGCCTCTCCACCTGACGCACGTGAGCGTGGCGGGCTCGCTCGCAGCGCCCTCCACTCCCACCATCGCCTTCCTTAAGATCTACGAAAATTATACCTGTGTCTATACGTCGGGTAAGATATCATAAACAAAGTGTACTATACTGATCTGTTTACTTGCACAATATAAATAACAAAGTATACCTGAACTATTCATTCACATTTAACCACCTGCAGCACATTTCAATCCACCATGATTGATTTCTACTATATGTAGATAGCACGCTGTATATAATATTCTTCTTCAAACACATCGACTTTATATGAAAGGACACAGAAATAATTACTCATACAATACAATTTGATCCATGATATGGTAATTTAATTCTGATCAAGTCTAGCTTTGCACATTTATGTTTTTGTTACTTTTAATAACTATGAGAGGCTTCATTTAAAAAGGGAAATGTTGAGAAACGTTTTCGTTGGGCCCAATTAACATTTTTTCTTGTTCTGAAGAGCCACCCACTCTTTTCTGGCTAGGCCGATCTTCATGTAAATATTCCCTAGGTCTGTACATGGTAAACGGCGGCGGGTGGACGGTGGGCGTGGGGCGGCTGGCGCTGCGCGGCGACGTGCTGGTGCGCGCTTACCGCCGGCCTGCGCACGCGCACGCGCCCGCGCCGCGCCACCTCGTGTTCGCGTGTCAGTTCCACACCTGCGCCGTCGCCGACCACACGCTCTCCTTCACTAAGCTACAGCTAGACCACGCTCTGCATGGTAACTATAACACTGCTAGATACTGAACCGACGTCTCATTTTACGATGTACATTTAAGTCATAGCAGCAGAGTGACACATACAAACGATTGAAATAAATATAAAACTACCTCCAAGCCATTAATATTTTCAAATATTCATCTAAAGTTGAGCATCGGTTCAGAATTAGACCTTAAGCATTTTATGAGATTTTGGTATATATTGCCCTAATACGAATGAATATTGCCTACATTTGATACAGTAATCAAAATACTCATAAAATAGCTCTTGCTGGTAATGGCCTAAGGCAAAATTTCAATGCACAATGGGCACAAAGTATGTACTTTTAATACATGAGATATATCTTAAACACAAAACCTAAGAAAATTAAGAAAAAATATTTTTGATCTGTAAAATTTAATTTCTCACAATTGCATCTCCTAACACCTCTTCCACAATAGTTTCTGGTAAAGTTACCTTTGACACTCACAGTAAGCTAAGCTTTTTTTCCGTACTATCTTTTCACATCTAAAACTACTCTTACCTATTAATGTTAATTATTTAAGTTTTTACGTTTTTACGTTTAAGTTGTCTATATTGCCATAACATTGGCCAATGGACAACAAAAAATAATTGTCAAAAGGAAGGAAAAAAATTTAAAAAGAAATGTTAATTAAATAATTAAATCGAAAATAACTATAATATCAAGCCATGTATTTCTATCATGAATGTTTAAGAATTTCATTACAATCATTTTGTTTATTTTATAATAATAGAAGTACAGAACACGTCATTTGTAATAATAGAAGAAGTCGAGGAGTTAACACGGAGAGTTTATAACTTGGTGTATAATAGTTTTAAATCAATTTGATAATAAGCCTATGTCTAACGGTTCAAAGTAATCCACATCCACTATAATGCGTATTCCAAATTTCTTAGACCCATCGTTCCCAAGCGACGGTGCCGTAGAGCTGGTGTTCGCTCGCGGCGAGGGCGCGGGCGGCGCG